>JAWNKV010000516.1:0-45453 GCA_035041805.1 Amiota mariae | reverse complement strand
TTTTCAAATTTCGCGGGCTACATACATTCGACTTTCGATTATTATTTTTTTTTATGTTGGTACACTCGTCTCGAAGATATGTTCACGGTTTTAGCCATATTGCTATATGTTTGTTTAGTTTGTTTGTGAGAGGCATAAAGAAGACAAGTGTTTTGCGTGTTCGGCGATTTTCTGCTATCGAAAAAAATGGATCAACGAAGTTGCATCAAATTTTGTGTAAAAAATGGAATTAAGTGCTCAGTGGCATACGGTGAGAGTACTCTGAGTCAAAAAAATGTTTACAAGTAATACAAGCTTTTCACAGAAGGTCGAGAAGATGTGAATGACGACGCTCGCTCTGGACGCCTCAGCACATCAACAACCGATGAAAATGTTGAGAAAGTGAAGAAAATTGAAAATTGTTATGGAGAATCGTCGAATCACAATTAGAGAAGTTGCTGAGGATGTCGGCATATCGGTTGGCTCATGCCATGCAATCTTTTCGGAAATTTTGGGCATGAAGCGTGTGGCAGCGAAGTTCGTTCCAAAATTGCTGAATTTTGACCAAAAACAACGTCGCATAAGCATCGCTCAGGAATTGTTGAATGACGCCAACGATGATCCAGATTTGCTTAAAAGGGTCATAACTGGTGACGAATCATGGGTATATGATTATGACATCGAAACCAAAGCCCAATCGTCCCAATGGAAGAGCCCAGGAGAGCCAAGACCAAAAAAAGCACGCCAAGTTCGATCAAATGTCAAGGTTTTGCTCACTGTTTTCTTCGATTACCATGGCATAGTGCATCACAAGTTCTTACCACAAGGTCATACGGTAAATAAAGAGTATTACCATGGAGTTATGCGCCGCTAGCGTGAAGCAATACGAAAAAAACGCCCGGAATTGTGGAAAAAAAATGCATGGCTTTTCTATAATGATAATGTACCTGCTCACTCATCTTTGCTTGTGAGAGATTATTTGGCCAAAAACAACACCGTTATCATGCCTCAGCCACCGTATTCACCAGATTTTGGCCCCCTGTGACTCTTTCCTGTTCCCAAGATTGAAACCATCCAAGGATGGCGTTTTGCGACGATTGAGGAGATAAAAATCGAATCGCAGAGAGAGAGCTCAAGGACATACTAAAAAGTGCATATCAGAACTGCTTTGAGGATTGGAAAAAACGCTGGCACAAGTGTATTATATCTGAGGGGGACTACTTTGAAGGGGATACACGTAAAATAGAAATTGATGAATAAATAAATATTTTTAGAGAAAAATGAAATTTCACCTTATTATTTTATGGGGTCTCCGATGTCTTCTTCTGTGTGTTACAAACTTCTTAACAAAATTATAATAATATTCACTGCGTGAATAGTATAAAAATCATATGGTGATTCAGGGGGGGTTGCACATAAGTAAAACTTTAAGTGAAATTCTAAAATATATACAAAAATACAAAATATACTTAGTATTTGGAAAGAACTGGATTTTTTAAAATGTACACCCCAATTAAAAAAAAATTGTAATACAAAAAATTAATGTTAATGCAATTTTCCAATTTAAATTTACAGTCTTTCTTAATAAGTTATTAATAATCAAAAATTATCATTATAAAGTTCAAAATTGGTCAAAAAGAATTGAATTTGTTTGTGTTGAATCAAACGTTACATATGAACCTCTTATTCCGCAGAAAAATGTAATTCTAAGACTTGGTTTAATCAAAAATATTGGATCAGTCAAGGCCATGGATAAAAATGACAAACGATTTTTGTATTTGAAAACTGTTTTTTTCAAATTAAGTGATTTGAAATTAAAAGAAAACATACAAGAAGATTTATAAAGAATGAGGAATTCGATGTAAGGCTTAGGCAAGAGCGAACTAACGGTTTGGTTGCCTCTAAAGAAGGTAATTCTATGAATTTTAGACAATCATATAGATGGAAATGATGAGGTATTTAGTAAAAGACTTGTTACGAAAATATGAAACCTGGCCGAAGGCCACAGCAGCCATGGCCACATCCCCCTTTAAGATACCTTTAAGCATATAAGATGTAATAAATAAATAAATAAAAATATGAAACGATGGTGTGAAGGATGTCTTTAATCCTTAAACTTTAACTTTGAGCTCATTTTAAAAGCCAAAAGAATTAAACTACATCCATGAGATTCCAGGTTATCTTCAATTGACTAATTTTGAGTGTATTAGTGAAAGAAAAATAAATTGAAAAAAGTAAGTACACGGGGAATTTGGGCATTTTGATAATTTATAGCCAATTTCGCACATTATAGTCTGGTCAGACCACGTTGACTTTGAGCTGATTTTAAAAGTACAAAGAATTAAACTACATCCATGAGATTCCAGGTTATCTCCAATCAACTAATTTTGAGTGAATTGAAGGAAAAAAAATAAAAATATAAAAAAAGACTAACTTTCGCTATGCCGAAGTTATAATACTCTTCACGCCCCAGCTAGTGGTCCGAGGGCCTTGAATTTTATAAGGTTGGTGGCTATGGGTCAGACACTTATAGTATCCAAATTTTAAGTCGATAGTACAAAAAACAAAAAAGTTTTTATAATAAGAACTTTCATTTGGATCCCGGTTTGTATGGGGGTACCCCTCCCAGTAGTCCGAGGGTCTTGAAATTTTCATGGTTTGTGGATATGAGCCAGAGACTTATAGTGTCCAAATTTTAAGTCAATACGTCAAAAATCAAAAAACTTTTTCTAATAAGAACATAAATTTAAAAGGGGGTTTGTATGGGAGGTACCCCTCCTGGTAACCCTAGGATCATGAAATTTATACGGTTGGGGGATATGGACTAGAAACTTATAGTGTCGCAATTTCAGTTCGACATATCAAAAAAGAAAAAACTTTTTATAATAAGAACATTAATTTAAAAGGGGGGTTTGTATGGGAGGTACCCCTCCTGGTAACCCAAGGATTATGAAATTCATATGGTTGGTGGATATAGACTAGAAACTGAAATTTGAATTTCAGTTCAATACATCAAAAACAAAAAACTTTTTCTAATAAGAACATTAATTTAAAAGGGGGTTTATGTGGGAGGTAACCCCCTTGTGGTCCAATTTGGCTGATTCCCGAACTTGATCGGCGTTTGGTAAAAAGAAACATATGTACAAAATTTCAGCTCTCTCAAAAAATAAAGGACTAGGAGTGCGAACAGAAGGACAGACAGACCGACGGACAGACGGACATGGCTAAATCAACTCGTCTCATCGAGCAGATCACAAATATATATACTTTATGTGGTCTGCGATATCTCCTTCTGTGTGTTACAAACTTCATGACAAACTTATAATAATATTCACTAACGTGAAGAGTATAAAAATTAAGTAAAAGTATGGGATATGGACATTTTGAATTTGTTAACTCAAACCAGATCTCTATGCAATTCTTTAAATTTTGTATGTAATTTTTTCAATTTTTTACTTACTGACTTTTGCCTTTTCTCCAATCTTAATTTCGCCTAATGCTTTGTGCGTGACATAAACACTGAGACACATGCATAGAGATGCACATAAAAGATACAAAACACTAAATAATTACCACCAATATCTGTGGTCTGGTCAGACAATATTGTCCGGAATAGGAGTATCAAAACTGGTGTACACATAAGGGAAACATTTCTTGTAGTCTCATATTGAATTTTTCTCCCTAATCTTGGGATGGTGAGTGACGAACAATGTGATCGCTTTCACCAGGATATGAAACACATAAATGAGCTTTACCAAGGAAGATTGGACTATCAAAATGTTGCAGCTTATTGTTGATGCATAATTTAAGTGAATCTTAGTATTCATACTGACTTCTTGCTACAGATACATATGTACTTATGTACATAGTATATATATATTTTTTTTTAAATTATTCAATTAAATTATTGAACATTAATTTTGTTGTTTATATTTTTATTTTATTTTAGTGTTTTTTTTTTTTTTTTGTTTTTTTTTATTGTTTCTTATTACAAGAAATTGCATTTGGACACTTCTGTAACTAACTGTATTATTCATAATTTTTACATAATATAAACTAACATGATGACACACACACACACTCTTATACACACCTTATACTTAGTACAATAGTATGTAGTATTACTATTACAATTACAATTACAATTACAGTTATTGTTCATACAGTTAAAATAATAAAAATAAATAAATGACAGACGATTCATTACAAAGTCATTAGTGAACAATTTTTGTGTAGTTTTTCATACACATTCACATAAAGTATTGTATGAATGGCTAAGATAATCTAACTATGTCGAGGCGTTTGTAACACATTAATAAAGTAGTACACAAACATGATAAATGATAGACATCTAAATTTAGTATCAATGTAGTAAAATTTTGCCATTTACATTTTAAAGGGTGATTCATTTAGAATTTTTTTTTTAAATTGTAAATAAAACACACAAAGAGATTGATGGATGGCTCAATATTTATTAAGTCCTGAAAGAATATTCTGTGACATTTACTTTTTGAAAATAATTTCATTCAAATGTTGGCCGCGACTACGCCTTAGGTGATCCATTGGGAAGGTCCAATTTTGGATCACTCTTTCCAGCATTGCAATCGGTATCTGCTCAATTACTTGAATGATGTTGACTTCCAAGTCTTGGATCACCGACGACTTTTGACTTCACATAACCCCAGAGAAAAAAGACCAAAGGTGTGATATCACACGATCTAGGCGGCCAATTGACAGGTCCGAAATGCTAAAATAACTGCTCGCCAAAAAGATTTCTCAATAAAGCTATTGTGTCGGGCGCTGTGTGTGTCGTGGCCTCATCCTGTTCGAATCAAATATCGCGGACACTTCGGGCTTCACCATTATCATGGTGCGGTAGCGGGCACCATTGACGGTAATGTTCTGTCCGGCCTCATTTTTGAAGAAATACGTACCATAAACCACACCAGACAGTGCATTTCTGTGGATGTAACGGTAGTGCGAGAGTCTCTTCAGGTTGCTCCTCAGCCCAAATACTGAAATTCTCTTAATTGACGCAGCCATTGCCATCCATTACTTAGTATGGACATTGTATTTTTTTTAATTTGTAGTACAACATAGTTCCATATTGTGATATATTTCATAGTATTCTGGACTGACGAAGTTGACCAAGTTGATCTCATTTTCATATGCAGACAGACGATTTGTTTCAAAACTTTAAAAATAAAGAATTGGTCCTTTGCTGGAGCCCATAAGGTTCGAAAAATTGTTGCTGACTAAAAACTACCTGGCAATGCATAACCCTTTATAACTCAACCACGTGAATTTTTCCAAATTCTTGGTTTTATGGTAGATCTTAACGAAAAAAAATACACGTATTTTTTATTTTTGAAAAAAAAAAAAATTATAAGGTTGAAAATTTACAAAAAAAAAAGGGGAGTATGACAGAAATGTTACACTGTCTTAAACCGTTCCTCTCAGTTGTATATTCCATACGCCTTAAAACGATAAATACTCAAATTCATAAAATAACCTAACACAGAAATTCACTTTGCGTATTTTTTGTATTTTTTTTTTTTCGAATTTCGTAATATTAATAAATATAAACGTCACACACGAAGTAACGTCACAAATTGTAATGAATGAATTTCAGACAAATAACGTCAACTATTTCTCAAGAACTGCATTAAATCTATAGAGAGAGATCTGTTAGTGATACGAGTATGTTACATTGATTTAAAATGGAAAAAAATGTTCATATTGCAATATGTTATGAATTATTTGGTTTGTTACAGTTATATCACACTGTGATATAAAGGGATAATACATATACATACATACATACATACATACATACATATATGTACATATATGTACATATATGGATTGAAAGAACTTTACCACTAATTGGAATAATTTCAAGAATTCAAGATTGTTTTGTATGTTAAATTCAGAGAAATTTGATCATTTCAATTCATACGAGTATCATATAAATTTTAATAGAAACTTTGTTTATATTGTTTGGTGTATAAACTTCGTTGAAACTGAAGTTTCAATTTTGTTTTTATTTATTATTATTATTTATTTCATGTTTATTTATTTATATCGCATATTTCGACGACTTATTTTACTTTCAACCTTACAAAAATATTAACGACAAAAATTGTAATCGTTTCCTTACAGTCTACACCTAGTAAAATACTATATAATACAACAGTGTAGAGTTAAGTACCCAATTGTGTTGGCAAATGAGTTTTTATTTTGGTTTTTGCATAAAAAAAAAAACTATGTAAATATTTTCTTTCTATTTGATAAACAACAAAATACAACATTTAATTGAACATTTTTATTAACAAAAATGTCCATCATTACCAAAACTAACAAAATAAAGAAGAAAGTCAAGGTCATGATTGTGTACAGATGATTGCTAGATTATGAAACTATGTAATTGATTGTAAAAATCGTAAATTTTTTCCTCTCTCATAAATATTTTTACAAAATCATTTGTCATTTGCTATAAACTACTTAGTATGAATGAAATAAATATTATATTTACATATAAACGAGTATAGTACTAGCAGCCCGCCGCCACGACTTAGCATAATTAGCACAGCATTTTTGTTTTTTTTCTATCGTTGCGTCCGGAAAAGCAAACAGCAAAAGCAGAAAACAGTCACATAGTAGAATTGCAAAAATTGAATACTTGCTACTGCTTTGAACGAAAGCAAGGTATTTTTCTCGTAAACGCTAAGTGTTATCGAAAAAAAAAAGGTAGAGATAATTTTGTAGCTTAGGAAATGTCTTACAAAAAATATTGTATTACATTTATTTGGTTTTTGAGATATAGCACAAGGAGTTTATTGGCAAAAGATTCCCAAAGTACGTTTTTTTTTTTTGTTTTGTTTTTTTTTTTATATTATTTATTAGGAACATTACACCATTTAAAGTTATAAAATATTGTTATTAGGACTATAAACAGTTACAGGGATTGATTTGAAATCAGTTTAGAAAAAGATAAATTTTATTTAATTAAGAGTTGGTAAGTCGTTTGGATGAAGCTTTTTTAGCCGCCTTTGAATCATTGTCCTGGTTAGTGACTCTGCGAGAGGATTTGGGTGGGAGAGAAGTCTGTCATTTTATCGGTTACTATGAAAGTTTATTTTCTGTAAAACTGTAGGCATGCTGAGATCGTTGTGAAGTGTCGTATTCCTCACGAACCATGGGGCATCAGTGATTGTCCTGAGGGCCTTATTTTGAAAGACCTGTATTTTCCTACGATTTGATGGGCGTGATGTACCCCATAGCTGAATACCATATTTTCACGAAGGAGCAACTATCTGCTTGTAAATTAAAAGCTTATTTTCTAAACTAAGTTTGCTTCTTTTGCAGAGAAGCAAGTTCAACCTTTTAATTTTATGGGAATAGGATCGAGCAATGGTGGTAATATGATATTTCCATGTTAGGCGTTTATCAAGATGAAAACCCAAGTATTGTATTTCACAACTGTGGACTGTGGAATCGCCAGGCCACCAAACGTAACAGGAGGTATGTCACCTCTCCTGAGGGTAAACAAACACAATTGTATGTAAGTTTAACAAAAAAAAAATAAAATATAATAGGTGAGAATAAAATATATAAAAACCAAGGCTACACTGCATTTACTTATTATGCACATTGTGTTCAAAATGAGCTATGTATATATTTTTTTTTTTTAATTTGGTTCAAAATCCATTGTTTTCTACATCATTACACATTCTCAAGCATATTTTCCAACAATTTGTGAACATGAGTACTGGCAATCTTATTCCTTTTGTGCTCAACCCCATCCCAAAGTAAATCTAATAAAATAATTGACGCTCTATTGGATTTTTGATGCTTTTCTTTCTTCAATAGCCATAGATTTTTCGCTTGTATTGTGATCTGGACTCCTCCAACTGAAATGGTGACTCTAAGAACTTATTCTGGGTTTTACGAGCAATATGCTTTGGGTCATCATCATCATCTGGCTGGATGATCTTTTCAAGCTTGGAATTCGGTGTGGTAATTAAAAAATGCGTATCTGATCTATAATAATTTTCTTATCAAAACCTATATTCTGTAATGGGGGAATACCTTTTTATATTTAAGTATCCCCATTCCCTTGTATCCGCCAATATAACTTCGCCTTTAATTTGAGATTCGACTAGGTATGATGCTTCGGAATCCTCTCACCAAAACTTTTACAAAAATATTGCTTCTTAACTGATTCAAATTGGTTAAGTATGCCAAATGCGCTCCGTTTGTCCAGGTTAGAAAAACTAAAAGACGAGAAGATACTGTACCGTACAAAGAATGGTACCTGTAGTATTGTAGATACACATAAGTTATGTACGTTTATATGAATGGATTTAATATTTATATAACATTTACTGGGTTTAAATAGTCATAGTTGATTTTAGATAAATACTTGTCATATACAGGGTTGCCCATATTCGACGGACCATCTGGCGACCCTGTATCTTTTTACAGAGACGTCAGATCGCTTAATGACATACCACGTTGGAAGCGTCAGTCCAAGCAGATTTTTACCATGGAACAGTACACGCCACGCGAGCGCTCCCAAATTGTTGAAATTTACATTCAACAAAAGAAGTCAATTGTGAAAACTCAATGTGCGTATAAAAAATTAAATAATGTGAAAAGTGCGCCTTCTAAGAACACCATTAAACGTTTGTACGAAAGATTTTCGACTGGTGATGCTCTTTCTAATCCAAAGAGGCCAAATCAAAACCGACCAAGGCGATCGGATGAGAATATTGCTCTTGTACGGGTCAGTGTTGAGACGTCGCCAAGGACATCCCAAAATCGCCGTTCTCAGCAGTTGGGCATTGCTCGGACCACTTTACAACGAATTATCCGCGTTGATTTGCATTTATTCCCGTATAAGATTCAATTGACGCAAAGATTATTGCCTGCGGACAAGCCTCGTCCTCGATTGGAAAGGGGCCCAAAGAGTCATCCTCGTCGTTTGATGTCGAAAAATGGCGATTTTGACTGGCCACCGCGTTCGCCCGATTTAACGCCACCTGACTTCTTCTTGTGGGGATATTTAAAATCAAAGGTTTATATTAATAAGCCAAAGACCATAGAAGAGCTCAAGAACAACATCCGTGAGGAAATAGCCGCTATTCCAGCCGAAATGTTAGCTAAAACTATGGAAAATGCTGCAAAACGGGCACAATACACCGTACAGGCTCAAGGCGGCCATTTGAGAGATATCATATTCAAAAAGTGATGTCAACAAATCTACTTGAACCAAATAAAATGATTATTATCGTCAACATCAAAAAAAATTGTGTTTTTCTTTGATTTAAAAAAATAAACATGGGTCCGTCGAATATGGGCAACACGTTACTTAGAAATGATATACATTTCATATTTTCCATAAATTCTATACTCTTCATGCAGTGAATAGTACTTATTATATGTATGTCATGAAGTTTGTAACACACACACAGAAGAAAACATCGAAGACCCCATAAAGTTAGTATACAATATTTTTAATTAGCTATGTCCGTCTGTCCGTTTGTCCATCTGTATGTCTAGTCCCTCAGTTTTTAAACTAGAGAGCTGAAATTTTGCACGGAATTTTCTTTTTATCATGCACATTACATTTGTCGGAATCAGCCAAATCGGTCCTCAAGGTGGGGTACCTCCTGTACAAATCCTGATCCAAATTCATGTTATGTTTAGAAAAACATTTTTGTTTTTTGTACCAACGACTAGAAATTTGGACATCTCGTACATTATAAGTATCTAACCCATATTCACCAGCCATATAAATTTCAAGACCCTCGAATCACTAGGTCACTAGGAAGGTCGTGAAGAGTATTAAAATTTTGGCATATCCATAGTTAATCTTCTTTTTCACTGATTTACTGATTTATTTATTGTATAATTGAATTAATTTCTATTTTACACAAACATAAATTTCTTTGTAATGTAATGTCACATCTACTCGTATTCTACTCTATTCTTTGAGAGTTAGTATATATTGATATGTAAATGTACCAACATTTTCATATGAATTGACAGAAAGGCGGATTGCCATCATATTTTTTGACGCTGTGTTAAATCTATGGGTCCGTTACCTTAAGGATTGCACAACAAGGTGACCCTTAATTAAATTTCTATTTTTATTCAATGCTTATATTGTTTGAGTGCCTTAATAATTACATTGTAGATAAGCTTACTAATATTAACCAAACTATTAATTTGTAAACTACTTACGTCTATTAGTAAGGAATCAGAAAAGTGAGCCGCCATCTCTGCTCCTGTCCAACGCTCTCGAGAAGGATCTTACATCTCTGCATCTAATGAAATAAGATTTTCTAAGAGATATAAAATTGATTCAAACTGGTTTCCTAGAAAGTAAAACACATTGTGGTGTGTCGTGTGTCTGTATCTACCTAAAATATTTCTCATACTACATACGAGTTTATTATGTTCAACAACTTCTTTCTTTATGACGAATTTTGAATTATCCATTAAAATTTCTATTGATAAATCTTCATGCTTTGCTTCATCTTCTGTACTTCTTCTTTGCAATGTAAACATTTAAAATAAATTGAAAAAAATGTAATATAATTCATTCTAAAATTGTGATTCATGCTCATGTTCGTGTTCATGTCTATTGACCTCTACTTATGTAAGTTATTTTGAGTAACCTTAGATGCTCAGATCTTTTCTTGGTCACATTCAAGTAATTAGAAGTGTCATAAAAATGGTCTAAACAAATCAGTTACAGAATAACAAAACAAAACAAAACAAAACAATGAAGAAAAAAAAAAATATCTAAAATCTCAAAAAAAAATTGTTGCTGAACAGAACCACGAGTTTGGTCAACTCATTATAGAGGGATAACTGCTTAAGTAGTCAAACAAATTACATTATAGGCAACAAATTACAAATTGCATTCAAAATACAAAAAAAAAAAAAAAAAAATAAAAAGTTTATCAACTATTCGAAACAAATACATACACAGACTCGTAGATACATAGACGTACATATGTATGTACGAATATGTAGATATGCATGTCACTATATACGAGTACATTACATATTTACTTATGCATGTCACTATATACAAGTACATTATATATTTACTTATGCATGGATATTAGTATATCATACTTTGTTGTTGATGTTGTTGGTGCGAAAATTGCTCTTTTTTTTCTGGAAAATTAAATAATATTTTTTTTTTTTAATTTTTTTTTTTTTTTAATAAATAGCTTAGAATAGAAAAACCTGTTGATATTGTACGAGTATTTAGTATTAGTAGTAGTTAGATCTTTTTCTCTCTCTCTCTCTCTCTCTAAGGTTAGTTATTATGATACAAAATGAAATTAGGAAAACAAAGTATATTATTACCCATTAATTGTTGGATGAGTCCGATAATCGAGTCCACTGAGAATATTATTATAGAAATTAAATTAAGAATTAAATTTCTATCAAACAAATTTCATGTATTTCAATGAATAGAATAGATGTGCTGCTTTATACAGAGAACTGTAGTACATATTATACTTCTTGAATAAGTTCGGTAATAGATCGAAACCACTGAGAATAATAGCAAGCAATGGTAATAAAAAATTAAATTTTTTATAAGACGAATAAAATTTAAGCATATTTAACGTATAGCAGACCCGGCCACGCTTTGATGTGGCTTAGTTATAATACGTTGATTTAATATTATACTAAAAAATTGAATGTGGTGAAAATAATGTTCACTCTTTATGACCAAACGAAGGTAGTACCTGGACCTGAAGCTTCAAAGAATGAGTTGGCTCTTCAGGTCAGACTCGAAGCTCAAGCTACGGTCATACTAGCTACGGGGCACTGCATTCAACTAAAACCTGGAAATTCTCCAGAAGGTTTCAGTCCAAGCTAATGCGGAGGATTGTAGGAAAGCAGTGGTTTGTTTGGAACTCGGTTATCCACAGAGACTTGCAGATTCCAATGATTAAGGAAGAAATCGTCAAGTACAGTAACAGACACCTCATCAGGTTGTAAGACCATGTCAACCACCTGACATTGAACTTGTTGGACAACAGTAGCCAAACGCAACACCTAAAAAGGCAACATCCACTAGACCTCCCATTTCCGTTTACCGGATGAGTGATCCAAACACTAATGTGACTTACATTTCACAATAAAAATTCGCTGGTTGCAAATAAAGAAAATGGAATAAAAAAAAAAAACTCATATAGAAATAAAACCTTTTAGTAATAATTCAATGTATTAATTTGCCTAATTGATTTACTACAAAAATCGACAAATGGTGTCATTTATTGGTTGCTTGCCCAACCTAAATAACGTAAAATGTTCAAGTGTTGGAACTTACAAAAAAAAAACATTTAATTTGTAATTAAAAATTATTGAGCTCATTAATCTAGATAAAACCTATCCTATCTATCTAAATCTACACCGATTTACTTACAGTATACAAAAATTTCATCAAGATCGGTTCAGTAGTTTCGGAGTCCATTGTTGACAAACAATGTGACATGAGCGATTTTTATTTTTTACGGAAACTGAAAGTTACTTGTGCATATTTCATCGACCTGGATAAGGCATTTGATACGGTTTGGAATCGGGGGTTGATTGTAAAACTTTTAAATTATAAATTTTCATTATTTTATTTATTTATTTATTCATTTATATATAGCTTAGATGCAATGTATTATAAAATTACAAATAAATAATAAATAAGCTTATTTAATTGTATGAGTTTATAGAAGTTATAGTTTTTTTTTTAATTATTATTTTTTTTTTGTTTTATTTTTTTATTTAAAATTGGTTAAGAAGGTTACTTGATTTGAGGAAATTAATGAGTTTGGAAACATTTTCATTGGAAGGGTTGAAGAGGATTATCAGAGGGTCAATGTGGGAGAGAGAATTAATTCTGGTAGTCTGGAAGAGTGGGCAATTTGAGAGGATATGTTTTACTGATATAGGCGTGTTTGAGTTACAGAATTTACATAAATCGGAGGAGTGTTCGAAGAGGTGGGAATGAGTGAGGTTTGTATGTCCAAGACGAAGCCGAATGATTTTAGATAAGACTCGGCGGTGTATAGGTTGCTGCCGACCGTAGTCGTGAATATAGTTTTTGAGTGTATTGTGTAATTTGTAGTGAGTATTCATGGACGCAAATAGTAGGGTTTGTCCTTTTTTTTAATGTGTTTTGATGTATTTTGTGATATCAGAAATATTATAGTTTTCGTGAAAGATGAGTGGGAATTTAAATGTTGCAATGACCAGGGATCTAAATAATTTTAATTCTTGGTGAGTTTCTTACAATTGACTGTCTGATGTTTAGTGGGTAATATGATTGATTGGAAGCGTTGGCTATAGCTTGCAATGAAGAAAGGTTTGCGTTGCTACAGCCCTCTGTACTGCATTATGGATGGCGATGATTTCGGTTGAAAAAGTTGAGCTGTAGTGAGGTGGAGAAATTTCTCATTTACACCATTTTTTACAATACTGAATGATGAGCCGCAATCCGATTTGGAACCGTCTGTATATATGAATTTATAGGAATGTAAAGATTGTTTGAGGAGCAGGAATTCTTGTTGGTAGATAACCGGTGGAGTGGAAGACTTTGGAAGTTTGTGAAGGTCAGTATTACGGGCGGGAAGGTTGAGCATACAGGGTGGATTTAGGATTATGATGGATTGGGTAGTGGTTTAGTGGGAACTGTAAATGCGTCTACACTTTTCAGTTTATTCTTAAGACATAATTGTAATTTTTCACTCGGACACAACAGTCACCAACAAAAACAGTCACCTTTAAGCTTGATGTGCCCGGATGACAATATTTTTAGTTGTTTTTAAAAGAAAATTGAATAATTTTTTTTCACAACAACTGGGCCCCAATAGCTTCCTAAACAGGGGCGTATGCGTATTTTTTCACTCAAAATTTTACTCTTAATTTTTCAAATCAATCATCCCCCGGCCGGATGACTATAAATGTAGTCAAAATACAACATGATTTTAAAATCATAAAACTTCTTTACTAAAATGAAATTATTTTGATTAGAGTTCTGTATTCCGTGAAAGCGGGGCAGCGGTATATAGTAACTGCAGTTTGTAGCTAATCGAGAGTGGTGCACGATCATTAGCCAAATTGAACGTGAGGGTAGGTCCCAACGGTGAGGAAGGCGTGGATTCAGTGAATCGGTTCGGTGGACTCGGCGGAAGAGGACTTACATTTTGGCACAATAAATCCTGGAACCTGGTAGCCCCCAGGTAGGCGTCTGATCTCAGGTTAGAGACGGCCTGCTCACCCCACGTAGGTTTGGATGCGATGATAGCAGCCCTATCACCAAACTAGAGAATGAATGTTAGCGCCCGACAATCTCGAAAATAATTTGCTAACGAATCGTCAACAAAGCCTCAAAAACGACAAATGACGACGACTTTTGGCTATGGTGAACGGTTGCACTCACTCAGCGATTGCAAACCTTTGTTAACCTCTGCCTAAGGCGTATTTTATGCATTTTTTGGCCGTACATCATCTCTAACGAGCTTCTGCTTGTCAGAAGTAGGCAAATTGATATTGCGACCGAATTCTTTTCATCAAGCAGGACAGAAAGTGGGAAGACCTCGTTCCACCAAGAGAAGATCCACAGAAACCGAAATGCAATCCCTGGGTTTAAGCTGGAACGATTTGAGAAAGTTAGCCCAAAATCGAGTCCGATGGATGATGGCAATTGACCGCATTCAAGGCCCAATTAGGCCGCCTGTTGGATAACCATGTTTTAATGGATGGAATAGATTTTTTTTGAGGCTTCATAGTTTCAATTTTTTTATTTTTTTTTTTTTTTATATAATAAAATAAATATAAACAAATAAAGTATAAGTGCATAGTAAATGTTTTTCACTATTTCTCTTTTAATTTTAACTGTTACTTTTTTTTTTAAGTATACAAATTTGTGTTGTTGTATTTATTTTTCATAAGCGAGAGTCTTCTTTGGACCTTATATTCTTAGTACCGTTATTTTACTTCTTGAGTTGAGATTGATGTGTTCTTAGCAAATAAGTAAATGTACAAACTGATTTTAGTATCCATTGACCGTTGGGAAGGTAAATAAAGTATTTTGTTGAAAATTTGTCAACTACAGGAACATAATCATATTTTTAAAAATAAAAATGAAAAATCAGCCAAGTGTGAGTCGGACTCGCACACGGAGGGTTCCGCACCATCGTACAAGATTTTTTGCTTAAAATATTAAATTATGTGTATATTTAACAGCCTAAAAGTATATTACAGAAAAAAAAAATTGTTAAACAAAAGGTTAAATTAAAGAACAATGCTTCTAAAAATGTATATTTTTCTACACACAAGTGAATTACACACTTTGTGAAAATTTCAACTCTCTACCTATTACGGTTCATGAGATAGAGCAGGAGACGGACAGACGGACGGACATTGTAAGCTTAGTAATAGGGTCCCGTTAGTTCCCTATGGGTACGGAACCCTAAAAAAACAAACTAATTTAAATTTTAATTCTAGAATGCCGCGTCGAACAAGTTTATCAGAGGAAGAGCGCGGTTTGATTATAGGACTAAAGGAAAGTATTGCCAAAATTAATTATATTGCATCTAGAGTGAATCGCCATAGAAATACAATAGTACATTTCATTAAAAATCCAGAAATTTATGGCAAAATCAAGCAAAGCGGCAGACCTACAAATATTGGCGAACGGTGTAATCGGGAAAATCCCCGCCTAGCTGCATGCATGGACATGAGTTGTATGATTGAAATTAAGTCTCATTTCTTCTTTGTCCTTTAATTCCTAGCGGAACATAGGGCCTCAACAAAGTTTCTCCATCTAGTTCGGTCACGTGGCAGCGCCTTTAATTCTTTCCAGCTTTTTCCCGTTTCCCGTATGTACTGCTCTAATGATCGCCTCCATGACATTCTGGGTCGACCATGTCTTCGGTTTCCTTGAGGATTCCAGTCTAGTGCACGCCGGACGATGTCTGCGGGTGGTTTACGTAAAGTGTACCCAATCCATCTCCATTTTTGTCGTTTAATTTCAATCGCTACTGGATCTTGGTTGCATCTTCTATGTAGCTCTTCATTCGATATAATGTTAGGCCACCAAATGCGGAAGATTTTGCGCAAGCATCCGTTAACGAAAACTTGTATTTTATTCATTAATGCCATGGTGGTGAGCCAAGTTTCGCATCCATATAATAGCACAGCTTTTACGTTGGAGTGGAAAATCTTCAACTTCGTTACGGTTGATAGAATCGGAGAATTCCAAATGTTGTGCAGTTGCGCGAAGGCACCTTGGGCTTTACTTATTCTGCTTTGTATATCTACTGCCGCTCCGCCATTTGGTGTGATCACGCTACCCAAGTAACAAAATTCGTCTACCTTCTCGATGACTTCAGTACCAACTTTAAACGGATCAATGTTGTCCGCACGGATTAATATCGACATGCTCTTAGTTTTATTGGTATTCGTATGTATTATAGTTCGGTTAGTTTTTCTTGCATGTCTGAAGATCTCGTCGCCAACAAACAAATGACATCCACATAATCCAGATCTTCTAGTTGAGAGTCTCATTTAGTTCATATAAAATACATGTAAATAGAAGACATGTCCATCAAGTGTTAGTCGCTATACTTCCCGGGTATGCCAACCAATCCTTTTGAATCCGCACCTAACAGCCTGTTTGACATATGCTGAAAAATATAAATTTTGAACACATGTGTTTCGGTAGTTCGTTTTGTTTTGTTTTGTTTTTTTTTTTTGACGAAAGAAATTTTAATTTAGATGGTCCTAATGGTTGTCAGAAGTACTAGCGCGATTTAAGACATCCACGGAAGACTCGTCTAAATCGAAATCACGGTGGAATTATTGAACACCTTGAACTTATTGAGTTTACTGGAAACCTTTATGGTGACGAATAGACTTTTCAATCCCCAAGATAACTCCCCAATTCACACCGCACGTATTACAAAAGAGTTTTTTTTTACGTTGGAATGGCCAGCGGTCAGTCCTGATTTAAATCTAATTGAGGATTTATGGGGAATACTATCAGCTCAGGTCTATAAGAATGGCCGATAATTTGAGACCCTTAAGCAGCTCAAAGACGCTTAGGTCACATTAAAAGCTTTAGTTAATTCAATGCCAGTCAGACTATATTAGGTGATAATGGTTATTACCATTATATTAACTACTAAAATCCGCCTTCAACTTAGTTAATTTGCAAATTACCTTTTAGCACATATAAATATTTCCTATGAAATTTTTTTATAGAATTTAATTGTTATATTGTAAATTAAAAAGCGTCTTGAAATAAATTTGTTGTTGTTCTTAATTCTCAACCTGAATACACTACACTTAAAAAATAAATTTTCAAAAATAAACAAAATTTGTTTACTGTTTTTTTTTTTTTTTTCAAAGTTAGTCAATGCACATAGAATTTTTTCACTGAGATGTAGTAAAATTAAGTCCAAATTGGACTTGAAACAATTGAGTACACAATACGATTACAGGATGTAAAAAAAATCTTACAGCATTAAAATTTTATTTTAATGTCAATTGAACTTTAATCTTAGAAATGAGTTTTCAAATTAATAATTCAAATAATACAATTTCATTAAAATTCATATGCAATTTGTCGTTTTTCAATGGAAATCGCTGGCATATTAATTAAAGCAAACTAATTAATACTTAGTCAAATAAACGTCACAGATGATTGAATGAAACCAGACTGAAACAATTACATTTGGAAATTCCCTCATTTTTTAATAGTAAATCATATATGAAAAATATTTTTTTACAATTCAAAATTGATAAATCAAAGTTATATATAACTGCACATGCACAAACAAAGCTATTTTATGTATATATAAATAAATTTAATATTAAAACAATGGAATGTTTTCTTTCTTAACTTCAATATGACAAGTTTCTAATTTAATATCTTTCTTTATTTTTATCAAAGAAAATTATCTGAAACGAAACTAAAAAATATAAAAAAAAGACTAACTTTGGCTATACCGAAGTTGTAATACTCTTCACGCCCCAGCTAGTATTCTGAAGGTCTTGAAATTTATAAGGTTTGTGGCTATGGGTCAGGCATTTATAGTGACCAAATTTTAAGTCGATAGTACAAAAAGAAAAAAGTTTGTCTTATAAGAACTTTCATTTGTATCCCGGTTTGTATGGGGAGTACCCCTCCTAGTAGTCCGAGGGTCTTGAAATGTTCATGATTTGTGGATATGGCTCAGAGACTTATAGTGTCCAAATTTCAGTTTAATAAATCAAAAAACAAAAAAAACTTTTTCTAATAAGAACTTTAATTTAAAAGGGGGTTTGTATGGGAGGTATCCCTCCTGGTAACCCTAGGATCATGAAATTTATACGGTTGATGGACATGGACTAGAAACTTATAAAGTCCAAATTTCTGTTCGAAACGTTAAAAACCAAAAAACTTTTTCTAATAAGAACATTAATTTAAAAGGGGGGTTTGTATGGGAGGTATCTCTCCTGGTAACCCTAGGATCATGAAATTTATACGGTTGGGGGATATGGACTAGAAACTTATAAAGTCCAAATTTCTGTTCAATACGTTAAAAAACAAAAAACTTTTTCTAATAAGAACATTAATTTAAAAGGGGGTTTGTATGGGAGGTATCCCTCCTGGTAACCCTAGGATCATAAAATTTATACGGTTGGTGAATATAAACGAGAAACTTATAGAGTCAAAATTTCTGTTCGATACGTCAAAAAACAAAAAACTTTTTCTAATAAGAACATTAATTTAAAATGGGGTTTGTATGGGAGGTATCCCTCCTGGTAACCCTAGGATCATGAAATTTATACGGTTAGTGAATATAAACGAGAAACTTATAGAGTCAAAATTTCAGTTTGATACGTCAAAAACCAAAAAACTTTTTCGAATAAGAACATTAATTTAAAATGGGGTTTGTATGGGAGGTAGCCCCCCTAGTGGTCCGATTCGGCTGATTCCCACAAAGCGAGCAGCGTTTGCTAAAAATAAACTTATGTATAATGTATTTCAGCTCTCTAGCTCAAAAACTGAACTGGACTAGGACTGCGAACAGACGGACAAACAGACCGACGGACAGACGGACATGGCTAAATCAACTCGTCTTATCGAGCTGATCACAAATATACAAGTATATACTTTATGTGGTCTGCGATGTCTCCTTCTGTGTGTTACAAATTTCATGACAAACTTATAATACTATTCACTCCCGTGAAGAGTATAAGAACCAAACCAAAACGAAACGAAATAACTTATAATTGAAGTGCAAAATGAATTCTAATACATAAGTAGCACAAACCTAGAAATACTAAAAGTTATTACATGCGTCATAAAAATATATATACATACTTTCATATGTATACGAGTATGTAAGTGGGTACATAGTACTACATACTCACAAATAGAATTAGATAGATAGTTAGATATACGTATATTATAGATAAATATGTAGTACAGTAGAGTACAGTAGAATGTATCTTAGATACTAAGACAACATGACACAAAACTTTGTAAAAAGGTATGAAAATACAACAAATAAATGAAATCAAAGTGAAGCGTAGCTAAATCCAAATAAAGAAAATATTACTTTAGGGGTTAATACTTACAGTACAAAGCATTTATCAAGGTTACTCACCTACAACACAATCACACACACACACACACACACACACACACACTCACACACAAAATATAATATTATGATTTATATTTCTCATTAAATATGTATGTATGTATGTGCGTATTACAATACTAGTTTCCATCAATTAATTTTATTAAAAATATGTATTATATTTCTTTGATTTATTTAGAAAATTACTAACTAATTACATCAATAGTAATTTCATAGATTTACTATAGAATTGAATATTTTCTTAAACATAAAGTCAAGGTGATTTGATTTCAAATCAAGATAGTCAACACATATGTATGTCAGTATGTCAAGATAAGTAGTAGTAATATTAGTAGTCGGTCAATGAAAGACAATTTCAAATCAAAGTATCGATCCGCAATCCAATAGAAGATAATACAAGGAATCTCTGTCGAGAATAAATTATTAGTTTCTAAAAAAAGAATCGCTTGCTATGACAGCAACAGCAGCCATGGCCACATCCCCTCTTGTAGCTTTAAGTTAACTTTAAGCATATGAGATATAATAAATAAATAAATAACATCATATTTCAAGATAGTTTGCTACCAATAAAATCTGTAATCTTTTATTTAATTAAGAGTTGGTAAGTCGTTTGGATGAAGCTTTTTTAGCCGCCTTTGAAACACCGTCCTGGTTAGTGACTGTGCTAGAGGATTTGGGTGAGAGAGAAGTCTGTCATTTTATCGGTTACTATGAAAGTTTATTTTCTGTAAAACTGAAGGCATGCTGAGATCGTTGTGAAGTGTCGTATTCCTGACGAACCATGGGGCATCAGTGATTGTCCTGAAGGCCTTATTTTGAAGGACCTGTATTTTCCTACGATTTGATGGTCGTGATGTACCCCATAGCTGGATACCATATTTTCACGAAGGAGCAACTATCTTCTTATAAATTAAAAGCTTGTTTTCTAAACTAAGTTTGCTTCTTTTGCAGAGAAGCCAGTTCAACCTTTTCATTTTATGGGAACAGGATCGAGCAATGGTGGTAATATGATATTTCCATGTTAGGCGTTTATCAAGGTGAAAACCCAAGTATTGTATTTCACAACTGTGGACTGTGGAATCGCCAGGCCACCAAACGTAACAGGAGGTATGTCACCTCTCCTGAGGGTAAACGAACACAGTTGTGATTTACCTGAGTTCACCTTCATATTCCACCTTGTAAACCAAGCTTCCAATCCATTCACATATGACTGAAGGTTAGAGGCAGCTACTGTTGGCGATTTGCCAGAACAAAGAACCGCAGTCTCATCCGTGTATGTGGCTAAGATCATGGAATTAGAAGTCGGTTGAGGTATATCTGCCGTATAAATGGTAACAGGTTGGATTGAAGACTTTGCATCTCTTAACTTAACATAAAATGTTCTGTTAGACAAAAAAGATTGAACATCTGTAATCAATTTCATAATTAAGAAAGTGAGAAAGTGACGTTAGTCCAATCGATTCGATAAAGTCAAGTCTTATCTTTACATATTACTAGGATCGCACAGTGGTCGGAATTCGACCATCCCGCTAGAAGAAAGACAAAAAGTATTTAATTGTGTGAGACAAATTCAATTTAATACAAAAAAAAAAACAATTATTGAGTATTTTTTAATAAATTTCGATTCTTTCGTTTTTCTATAGTTGTATTTGTGACAACTTTTAATTCTTTTCCGTCAAAAATATCCAACACATTTTAATAAAAAATATATACTGTGCACATCTACATATGAAAACCTATCGAATGGTATATTATTTATCAAAATCGATTAGATAGTTTGGGCGTAAATTTATATTATTTATATTATATTATGATTTATATTATGATGATGATGATGATTATAAAATTGACAAAAAGCTCAATGCTAGAAATAGGTTAGGTTAGGTTAGCTTGGCCGATCAAAAGATCCCACATAGACCAATAGCGGTCCTTAGTGTTGCCAAGAAGAAGCATGGAGAACTTCAGATTTTGTTTTTAAAACACGTTTTCGCGAGTTTCAATAGATTGTTGCTCTTTTGATCCGCAACGCTTTCCAAGGAATGGAAAGATACAGATCCAAGATAGCTAAAGCGTGATTTGTAGAGAACTGGACATTGGAAAAGTAGGTGTTCTAAAATCCCCCTAGCATTTACCTCGTTGCATGTTGTACATGCATCACTATGAACCAAGCACAATTTGACTACGTATGAAGGCGTTAAATAATGTCCCGTAAGTATTCCGACTAATAACTTGCAATCCTTTCTTGGGACAGCTAAGATGTAGTTGGTAATCTTGTAATTAAAAGAGCGAAGCATGCTTTTTGCGGTTCTGCAAGAGAGTGTTCTATCCCACCTACTCTTCCCTTCCTGAATCATTGCTGTGTCAATTTCTGCTTTTAGCGTAGACAGAGAGGGACGTATGTATGACGCACTTGCCTCAGGTTGGCTAGCGCGGGCTTTGGCGAGTGCGTCTGCCTCCTCGTTCCCTTCAATGCCTCTATGCCCCAGTACCCAAAAGATGGTGAAGCGTCTGTCGATACAGAGTTCGTCAATTTTGGTTCTACATTGTTGAACACAGTTGGAGTTTATCATCACAGCCACTATTGCCTTTATAGCTGCTTGGCTGTCGATTAAGATATTTAATTGAGAGTTGAGAGGAGTACGCTCGGCTGCTTATATGACCGTCTTAGGTCAAGCTCTGAACAGAATACTACGACTCCCACTCCCTCTGCCATTTTAGAGCCATCTGTAAACAGATTGTAGGAGTGACAACCAAACTGGAGTCCCCCTAAAACCCATTATGTTTAGCAAGGCTTATGCCAAATGTTGGAGGGCCTAGACAACCTTTGCGTGAGTTGCTTGTAACTGTTAGCAAATCAATTATCCGGTATGCTGCACCAATATGGTCATGTGCACCCAAGCACAGGGAGCCACCTCAGTGTATCGCCTTAACTACATCAGGATATGCTGTGCGTTTCAAACGGTCTCAGTTGACGCAATTGCAAACCAATGGATATTGACTACAATGAACTGGCAGCAATATATGCAATGAAACTGGTGGAGTCTCCTACACATGGCCAGGAAATCATATCAACTGACTTCTCGCAGCAGCATTGGCAAAGCTCAACAAAGGGGCGTTGGACATTCGAGCTAATTTCCGACATCAGTGTTTGGGCGTCTAGGAAACATGGTACGCATGGATGTCTCCGGGAATATTTGCATATACAAACCAGCGAGAAAATGTTCGTCATGTTCTTATGAATTCTTCCCGGTTTGTATACCTCAGAGAGTTAATCACGGCTGAGGTACACCAAAAGGTGTGATTAACTAAGTGCTTATGGATAAAGACTCCTGGAATACAGCGTGCGGAATAATCATTAAAATAATGCATCAGATCCGCAGAGATGAGGAGTTAAACAGAAGTGCGGTCTAACCTACTCTCCCAGGCGAGGCGAAGTAATACCTCGTTTGATCGTCCTGACAGGGTTAAAAAAAACGGCAATGTAGTTGGGGGGGGGGGGTCTTAGTACATAGGCAACACATGAGACTGACTGTCCTGTGAATTGTTGTATGTCGGTCTGCTAGGATCTTTAGAAGATTTACGCATCCAAACAAAACAAAAAACAATAAATATAAATTAAGTATCCCTCAAGTTTCAGAGAATTACAATTAAGTACATCTATTTTAATTAAATGAAATCATCTCTAAATATTTCATAACCAATATATATAATTTAAAATTTAAATTGTTGTTGTTCATAAAGTTTAATTTACAAATTTCTTTTTTTTTTTTTTCTTTACCCTTTTAAAAATTTTAAAAAAACCAACAAATCAATGAACAAAACTACTATGTAAACTAAATTTCGTAAAAGGAAATCCATATAGACAACAAAGTGTCTTACACGCGACACAAAACAAAAAAAAAAAAAAAATAAGGAAAAATGAAAAAGGAAAAACCAAAAACAAAACTTATAAAATAAAAATTAGACGAAAAACGCGATAAATTCAGTTAAAAAAAATAAAAAAAAAAAAGTGAAAAATACAAAACAATTGGACAAAAATTACAAATTCTACTACTCAATAGTAGAATAAGGTTTAATGGTTAGAACATTCAACACGCGCATGCTGACCTATACACGTTCATGTTCATTGTCCACCTACACACAGATACATAAATACATAGATAGACAGATAGACAGACAGACAGATAGTCATATAAACAGATATCAGGACAAGGTAGACATTCTCTTTTAGACCAACAACGAAAGTCATCAGTAAAGTGAAGTGAAAGTAAGTACAACAATATCGTACATATTTTTCTCATGCAACTAAAATAAAAAAAAAATACAAAAAAAAATAAAACTATCTAATGTCGATGACAATGTCGACATTGACCACACAATATCGACTCCGAAAACAATGGTGACGACGGTGTGCTGTTGATGATGATCATCATCAAAGTTGATGACGACAAAAATCAAATGCTAAATTATTGTAAAAACGCAAATGTGAGTAAATTTTTGTTTAAACGTCTAAATGGTCACACAGACAACAGTGTAAATGTATTTAGAATTTGTCGGAAACCACAAAACAAAGTGACGAACGTCAGCCAAAATAATGAATGATACAAAAGAATGATGGCGGGCGGGACTGAATGATGGTGGTTTTAATATGGCGTGTGCTTGTGCTAGGAAAATATGCTTAAAGACAAGATAATAATAAGGTGACATAAGGGGACATAGTACTAGCATGACAATCAGCGCAATACACAACAACAACAACAACAACAACAACAAGAACAAGAACATCAACAACACCAAATTAATAACATCAAAATGTATATAGTATAGTATAGTGTAGTAGTATGTATACGAGTATGGTAAATAGTATAAAGTTGCAATGTGGTAAGTGGTTTAAGGGCGCCCAACGCAACCACAAGACACAACAAACAAACAAAATTGTTGAATAAAACCCGCACTCGAACCGTTTCCATCACATTTATTATTATTATTGTTGTTGTGTTGTTATTGTATATTTTGAAATAATGGCCCTCGGTCATTGGTCTAAAGGTTTATGCTTAGCTAGATGTCAAGTCCCGCCATCTGCTAAAGTCACCCACCAGAATGAAAGACACACAGTAGACCAAAAATTTATTCATTTCGGTTTATTGTTGTAGTTTCTTTCATGTTCCATTTCCTTTTTCATATGCAGTTGATTATACTTAATAGTAATAGTAGTAGTCGTCAGTCTATAGTTTCGTCTATTCAATGTCTGACATGCACAATTTTTCCATTATATATACGAGTACATACATAAGTACAATATGTACACTATTCTTATAAACATACAATATATATATGTATTATGTATGTAAGTATGTATTACTGACCAAGAACTTCAACTACAAAATAAAAGTGTTTTATGCACGCCACTTGTATTAAGAGTAGTAATAGTAGTAGTAGGCACCTTGCTATATAAAAAAAAAAAAAATATATATATAATAAAAGACTAACTTTGGCTATGCCGAAGTTGTAATACTCTTCATGAGGGTCTTGAAATTTATAAGGTTGGTGGCTATGGGTTAGACATTTATAGTGTCCAAATTTTAAGTCCATAGTACAAAAAACAAAAAAGTTTGTCTAATAAGAACTTTCATTTGGATCCCGGTTTGTATGGGGGGGTACCCCTCCTCGTAGTCCAATAGTCTTGAAATTTTCATGGTTTGTGGATATGGGTCAGAGACTTAAAGTGTCAAAATTTCAGTTCGATACGTCAAAAAACAAAAAACTTTTTCTAATAAGAACTTTAATTTAAAAGGGGGTTTATATGGGTGGTAACCCTCCTGCTAATCCTAGGATCATGAAATTTGTATAGCTTGTGGATATGGACTAGAAACTTATAGTGTCCAAATTTCAGTTCGATACGTCTAAAAACAAAAAACTTTTTCTAATAAGAACTTTAATTTAAAAGGGGGTTTGTATGGGTGGTAACCCTCCTGGTAATCCTAGGATCATTAAATTTGTATAGTTGGTGGATATAGACTAGAAATTTATAGTTTCCAAATTTCAGTTCGATACGTCAAAAAACGAAAAACTTTTTCTAATAAGAACTTTAATTTAAAAGGGGGTTTGTATGGGTGGTAACCCTCCTGGTAATCCTAGGATCATTAAATTTGTATAGTTGGTGGATATAGACTAGAAATTTATAGTTTCCAAATTTCAGTTCGATACGTCAAAAACCAAAAAACTTTTTCTAATAAGAACTTTAATTTAAAAGGGGGTTTGTATGGGTGGTAACCCTCCTGGTAATCCTAGGATCATGAAATTTGTATAGCTTGTGGATATGGACCAGAAACTTATAGTTTCCAAATTTCAGTTCGATACGTCAAAAAACGAAAAACTTTTTCTATTAAGAACTTTAATTTAAAAGGGGGTTTGTATGGGATGTACCTCCCCTAGTGATCCGATTCGACTGATTCACGAACTTGATCGGCGTTTGGTAAAAAGAAATCTATGTACAAAATGTTAGCTATCTAGCTCAAAAACTGAAGGACTATGAGTGCGAACAGACGGACCGACAGACAGACGGACAGACGGACATGGCTAAATCAACTCGTCTCATCGAGCTGATCACAAAAATATATATACTTTATGTGGTCTACGATGTCTCCTTCTGTGTGTTACAAAATTCATGACAAACTTATAATACTATTCACTAACGTGGAGAGTATAAATATAACAAAATATTTTTATGAAGCACGAAATACTTTTGATAAAAATTTAATAATCAAATAAGATTATCTTTCATTTTGATTCCATAAAGTAAACAAACTTTTACTTTCTTTTTGAGACTCACAATCTCACTCGCACATTAGTCAGTTCTCCTTCCTGACTACTACTTATTATGTACGAGTAAGTAGCTCTGAATTATTTAGATAAATTTGCCAATTTTAAATCATTTATTAAAATAAAACATGTGCACTATCCGACAAATATACAATATAAGTTAAATTTACCTTAATTGCATTGGAATATTCAACAAGTGTTTAGGACATTAACTCATTATGTGATGGTGGTGGCAAAACTATAAAGTTCAATGGTTCAATGGTTCACTTCTCCTCCCTGACGACGACTATTACACGTGTAGTTCTGAATTATTAAGATAAAATTGCCAATTTTAAATTATTTATTGAAATAAAACATGTGCAAAATTTAAATTTACCTTCATTGCATTGGAATATTCAACAAGTGTTTAGGACATTAACTCATTAGAATAGTAAAATAAAAAATGCACATTCAACAAGTGAAATCACTTTCGATTACAAGAATACTGACATTAACACATAAGTACACAGGTTTATTTGGTTAGATTGGTTTGGATTGTACAAAAATGCAATTTGATTTAATACTAATTTTATGATTTATTGTTCAATAATTTAGAACTGACTATAAATGTCGTCTGTCGGAGATATCTTTTTAAATTTAATTATAATAAAATATAATTTATAGAATATAAAAGGTGTTCTTTTAAGCCCAATAGAACTTGAAATTGTAAAAAATAGCACAAAAAATGAATATTTTAGTCAATAAAATTTTTTTTTATTCGCAAAATCAATGCATGGCATTAATATTTAAAAATTATTTCGGGTTCTAGTGCAGTTGGCAACTGACCTGGTGGTTTATCGCCAAATTGTGTTTAGCGATAAGGCTCATTTTTGGCGTAAAGGTTTTGTTAATAAGCAAATTGCCGCATATGGAGTAACACCAATCCACAAGAGACCCTAACGACTCCATTACATCAAGAAAAATGCACCGTTTGTTGCGGTTTACACGCTGGTGGCATCAGGTCCGATACCTTATTTCTTCAAAAATGAGGCCGGAACTCGCATTACGGTCATAATCAATGATTTTTTGTTTGAAAATATGGAAGACATTGATCCGGACTAGATGTGGTTTCAACAGAATGGCGCTACGTGTCATACGGCGACCTCAACCATCGATTTATTGAAATCAAAGGTTGAAGGTCAATTGGCCTCCAAGGTCGTGCGATTTGACACCTCTTAATTATTTCCTGTGGGGCTACGTGAAGTCACTGACTTATGCTGATAAACCAACAACAATTGACGCTTTGAAGGCCAACATTGTTGATGTTATTCGTGACATATGACCAACAATGTTTGAAAAAGTAGCGCAAAATTGGACGTCCAGAATGCGTTTCGCGGTGGTCATATGCCCGAAATCATTCAAGTTCTAATGGGCTTAAAAAAACACACTTTATATAATAATACATATATCGTACATATTGAAAATAATTATACAATATATATATAAATTAATTAAAAAAGAAAAAACAAAAATTAAAAATTAAAAATACAAAAAAAAAATAGTAAACAAAATTCAATAATTAAATTCAGCGATTAATTCTTCACGGTATTTTAAAGTCTTAATTACATAGTAAGCAATATTTTCCAAACAAGTATAATTGTTACCATTTAAAATGTGATTAATCTCACTTTCTTGTAAAAATACTTTCTTAAAATATGCATATCTAAATTCTTTTAAAATCAGACATTTCCCTATAAAGTCATATTGGTTTTCTTGTTCACTTAAGTTACATAGTGAGCATAATTTTAATGTTACTATATGGTTTCCATAAATGTTGGCATTTAATTTAATTAAGTCGCATTTTGTTTTAAAAATTATTTTAAGTGAACCCATCTGATCCAAGTAAAATTCCAGACCTAATCAACTTTGCAGTTACTCGCAACATTTCTCGTAGTGTGATTTCAACGGAAACCCATGCCAAGTTATCATCAGATCATTCCCCAGTCATATTTCACTTACTGGAGCGTCCCGTAATAAGTGATCATTCTTTAATGCTTACCTCATGGAAAACTGATTGGCTCAGATACAAAAAATATGTCAGCTCCCACATATGTATGAGGCCAAAACTTGATACCGGAACTGACATTGACAACTCACTGGAACATTTCAACATAACCATTGCGAGCGCTGCTGTTGCCACGACACCGATTGTACAATGTGGCTCAAACAAAACTGTTGTTTTAACTAGTGCGGAAATTGAACGCCTAGTCTTAGAAAAACGCTGACTGAGACGCGAATAGCAGGTCAGGCGATCTCCAGCATCGTTACAAAGGCTCAAAACTGCTAAAAAAAACATTTAAGCAATGCTCTCAAGACTGAGGATCGCAAAATTTAATGGCACTATATTGAGAACCTTTCGCCAACGAGTACCAAGTTCTCGATTTGGAGAGCACAAGACCGCATGAACCCACCAATTGCAGCAGACTGCCCCATTCGGGATCAAAACGGAAACTGGGCGCGATCTGACGAGGAAAAGGCTTCCACTTTTGCTAACCATCTCAAATCCTAGAAACGGATTTCAGCTTCCCCAGCAGCCATGTGCTCAGTTTCCTAATATCAGCGTACTTAAAACTAGTGCACATGAGTTAAGAACGGCAATTCACAAGGAGCTAATTCCAAAGGAAGCACCTGGGTACGACCTCATCACCCCAAAGATGATTATTGAGCTACCAAACTGTGCAATATCATTCCTTGCAATGGTCTTCAATGCAATACTCAAAGTGGGTTACTTTCCAACACTATGGAAGAAGTCCGTAGTAATTATGATCCCTAAAATGGGTAAAGACAAATCAATGGTGTCTTCATATCGGCCCATAAATTTGCTTCCGGTGCTATCAAAATTATTTGAAAAAATTTTTACCAAGAAGCTCGCACCACACATAAACGCAAACAACATCATCCCCACACATCAATTCGGGTTTAGATCAAAACACAATACAATCGAGCAAGTAAACCGTGTCACTACTGAAATCAGAACTGCTTTTGAACACCGAGAATACTGTTCAGCTATATTCATTGACGTTGCTCAAGCTTTCGACCGAGTATGGCATGATGGTCTCATTAAAAAATAAAAAACCTGCTACCACAGAACTCACACAAACTGCTAGAGTCATATCTAACCAAAAGGCTATTGCGTGGTAAGATGAAAAAATTTCACCTCTAATGAGGCAGTGTTCTTGGTCCGCTCTTATACGTACTATTCACCGCTGACATCCCTACAAATCCTCGCCTCATGACATCAACCTTTGCAGATGACACTGCAATCACCAGTCGATCACGCTGCCCCAAAAAAGCATCGAAAGAGCTATCCGACCACCTGCAACTTGTATCAGTCTGGCTGGAGAAGTCAATCCACATAAATATAAGCATGTGACATTCACCCTAAATAAGAGTGACTGTCCCTCTATCATCTTTAACAACACCACTGTACCACATGCTACTGAAGTCACCTACATAGGAGTTCATTTGGACAGACGACTCACCTGGCGGAAACATATAGAAGCCAAAAAAATCAGCATGAAATTAAAAGCACAGTCCCTCCACTGGCTCTTAAACCCAAGATCTGGTCTAAGCCTCGATCTAAAGATGCTACTATATAACAGCATAATAAAGCCAATCTGGATTTACGGTTCCCAGCTTTGGGGGAACGCTAGCCCAAGTAATATTGAAGTCATCCAAAGAGCTCAATCGAAAATACTTCGCTTTTTAACAGGTGCTCCCTGGTACATATCGAATGCGAACATCCACAGGGACCTTAACGTTCCACTAATTAAAACTGAACAGGCTCAACTGAAGCAGAAATATCAACTTAAACTCGCGCAACATCCTAATCCACTAGCTCGTACACTCTCTCAAACGAAGCCACACGCGCCTACGTCGACATGACTTGCCTGCCCCATGAACCTTAGAGGACCACGCAACACTGTAAAGTTTCTTTAGCTCACCACAAAGGGAACTTGCAAATCAAACAATCCATAATTTTAAGATTTCTACATTATTGTTAGGCTTTGTGTACAAAGTGATTCAATATATAAATAAAGGTAAAAAAAAAAAAAAAAAAAAAAGGTGAACCCATCTGCAAAATATGTTTGGTCAAAATTAAAATTGATACTAAGAAATTTATAGAATCTACTTAACTCAATATATTCATTAGCATTTAGAATGAGGTTCTTAATTGTTGAAATGTAGCACTTTGGTTTGAGTAGCTTTCCCAAACAATATTTAGAGAGCAAAGTTTCATTCAAAGTTCAGTGAATAAGCAGAGTTATAGTTTTCTCAACTGCTGCACAAGTAGAATCAATATTACAAGGTAAAATTTTAATATATCGAGTCCTGATTGGAAATTGCGTCTTTTTACTTATTCATAACATTGACAAACAAAACTGTCAGCTTAAAACAACAAAAAAATGTAACAACTAACACTTAAAAGTAGGAAAACAATATAAATTGAAGTGAACTTAAACTAAAATAAATTAATTGTGGTCAGAGACATAGAAACTACAATAATGCATCATCATTTTGAGAAACAATATTATATGACAAACGATCAAACATTATTTATCTAAAATACAAAAAGGAGTAATGCATTTCTTTTTTTATTGCAGAATAACTTTTCGATAATAATTTATACAATGATCTACATATGATTTACATTCTTCATAGTTTAGAAATTCTAATATATAATAGCAATTTTTTATTGGTCCAAACATGGGCGTAGCCAGGTATGGGCAGATATTTTACTACTTACTACAATTGTTTTGAAAAAAAAAAAAGATCGAAGAATAAAAAACCATCAAATTTATTTAGAAATGCTGTAAAAAAAATGAGTGAATGAATAGCAAATAATAGACACTTCAAGTCGACTGAAGCGCACACTTAGACAAACATACAAGTGCATGCATACTCACAGGAATCGATCTTTATACCTTATTTAGGTTGGGATATCCCTGATATCCGCACTGGAGCAGCGTTTTAATAATGAAAATTTACTTGCTTTCGGCTTGATGTAGTTGCATCGCAACTGGCTGCTAAATATTTCATTGGCTGATTTTAAAGAGAAATCAAAAAAAATTTTGTTATTTGGATTTTTTCGAGAACGAAGCGAAGCTATGGAAGGACAAGGGTATGACAAAGGAAGGCCTTAAAGATCTAGACTTTTTGGAAGTGTTAAAGGAGGCGGAAATATGCTTTCCTGCAACAAAAATAAAACGCAATTTTAATTTCCTTGGCACAACAAGCAATATAGAGAGGTCCTTTTCTACACTGCGTTGTGTGAAAACATGGATGAAGTCAACGTTGCTAGAGAACCTTTTAAACGTTCTATGTATGCTTAGTGTAGGGGGCAAATACTCAAATTTCTAGACGCACGAAATTACGAATATTCTCCGCATGTGTGAAAGCAACTCTCTTATATGGAAACGAAACATGGCTTATCTCAAACTCCATTACGCAGAGATTGCAAACTTTCATAAATAAGTGTTTGAGGATCACGAGGCGCTATGGCGTCTAACAAATGAGCAACCCATACTATACCAGATTAAGCGCAGGAAGTGGAGCTGGATTGGGCACACATTGAGAAAGAAACACGAAAGCATCACAAGAATGGCGCTTAAGTGAAACCCGCAAGGGAGCAGAAGCCTCAACGACCCAAGAACACCTGGAGAAGATCAATATGGCGGGAGTTAGCCGATGCAAACATCACATGGGAAGAAGCAAAAAGAATAGCCCAAAATCGTGTTCGATGGAGATGCCTTGTGGAGACCCTATGCTCCAATTAGAAGTGATAATAGGAAAATAAAATGTATGCTTAGTGTACACAGAAAAATTGTGCAAGAAAATGGGGATAAAATTACATGTGAAATAAAGTTAATTTCGTAACGTCGACCCTAGTTAAGTTTATTTCTTTTATCCACGCAATATTCTATTCCAATTGTTTTCAATAATATTATTAGGGTTTAAATTCGATTCAAACAAAGTTCAATGAGTTTGCAAAGAAATGTTGAACCAAGGATGATGCAAAATTTTATCTGCAGAAATCATTATGGGTGAGGAGGTGCGCATGCTTTCATCCAAACAAAGGAATTGCATCAATATTTTATGATTACAATACCAAAAAAAAAAAGAAAAAAAGAGAAAATGTATTGTATATTTTCCAAAAAAAAAAAACCCATGTAAGTACGAGGGGGGCCCCAAAAAAAACTGGAATTACGCTGTGGTGGGGAGGGAGAGAGGGGGAACCTATTGTTTGACAACATGTCCGTTAGTGTGACGCCATCTGCGTCAGTGTGCAAAGTTGTGTCGCTGTGAGTGCATCGGTTCACCTGTGAGATTTTTTTTAGTAAAACAACTTTTTACATTTCGGCGAAAACGTAATGGCAGATTGTCGAGAACAACGTGCGGCTGTGTTTCCTGTTGGGGAAATCGGCCACGGAAACTATTGTAATGCTTAAGACTGCTTATGGGGATGCTGCCCTAAGTAAAACCAGAGTTTACGTTTGGTTTTCACGTTTTAAAATGGAGAAATGTCTATTGAAGACCAACTTCGTTCAGGACGCCCCTCAACGTCAAGAACTGATGAAAATGTCGACAAAATCAATGCCCTCGTTCATGAAGACCGTCGCCGAACCATTGATCAACTCTGTGAGATGTCGGGAATGTCATGAAGTTCAATTCAGAGAATTTTATCCGAAGATTTGCACATGAGAAGGGTTGCAGCGATTGGTTCTTCCATCATGACAACGCGCTGGCCCACACCGCCCTTTCCGTGAAGCAAATTTTGACCAATAACGCCATGACACCGATTGTCCACCCCCCCATACTCACCGGAACTACCCCCTGTGACTTCTTTTTGTTCCCCAGACTCAAAAGGAATATGAAAGAAAAGCGTTTTGCCACTGTGGAGGAGGTGAAACAAAAATCGCTGGAAGGCTTAAAGGACATCCCGATGAATGATTTTAAAAACTGTTTTGAACAATGGAAGAATCGTTTGGAGAAGTGCGTTGTGGTCAATGGAGAATACTTTGAAGGTGATCAAAATTTGGTGTTAAAATATTAAGAAATAAAGAAGTAATGACGAAATACCAGTTTTTTTTTTTTTTTTTTTTTTGGGTCCCCCCTCGTATTTTCTTTTGTGACAAATTGATGATGGATGAATATATCATAACATCAAATTGATATTTCCGACGGTATTTAATTTTATTCGCCTATTACAAGTTACTATACACACATAAGTAAATATAATATGATTCTTCCTAAAATCATATACTCCTTTACCATAAAAATAATAAGAATATGGAAAAAAATGATGTGTCACGATTGGTTGACTCAAATTTCCTTACTCATATCATGAATACCGTTTCTTCATTAATTAAAAATAACGCTTAAATTTAACTACTCATATTGTATACACTTACATATATATATACGTATATGTATAAATACAATAGTATATACAATAGTATATACACATATGTATGATGTATGATGCGTGTTGTTGTGATGGTACCCAACAACTACTTACACTACTCTAGTATATTATATTTTTTTACTGTTACTACGAGTATTCAAATGAAATAAATACAATAACAAATTAAAAATGGGGTCATTAGTTTTGCGCTTTTGTGTTCCCTTAATATAGCATGACCACGACTACTAAATGTGAAGAGAAATCTCCATATGTTCTATAAAGTTTCTCATTCCCAATTCCGTGGAATCACCCCCTCATCGTCATCCAACAAGTGCCATCACGCAATGTTTGAAGAAACTTTATCATTGATTTTCTACAAATTTAATTCATGGAGTTTACAAAGAACTGGTGCCGAAAAATAAACATGTGTGAGAGTCCTGTTTAGTACTACACCAACAAGTTGTTTAATTTTAGTCTCTAACCTATACTTGGAACACCATACACCATAATCCCTGCATACATAATCATATCATCATACATAGCTTACAATTTGAAACAATTCGTTTCAAGATTTGGAACACATTGAATTACTTCGTTTTTTTATATATAAATTTTTTTTTTTTTTTTTTTTATAGAAATATGATTGAATGTCTTAGGTTGTATTGGGTTCTATTCTGTTGTTGTATTGTATTGTGATGGTGGTGGCAAGTGTTCATGCATCATTGTTTTGCTTCCGTGAGGGCGTGAGGGCTTGAGGACGTGAGTATGCATGTGCGTGCTTAGTACGACGCGTGTTTTCTTTATAAGTAGTCAATTGTTTATTGAAACTGTAGATACTATTTAGTGGTGTTTCATATAAATACCACATCTACTAATGTAATTATATGCAGGGATCACTTTCTCAGGTAAAGAGGTCATCGCTTAAGTGGGTTACTGACCACATTCGAACCCTCAAATATATATATGTGAGAACTACTGACCTTCAAAACATATTGTTAAAAAAAAAAATTTTTGATTCTTTGTAAACTATGCCAACGCTACCTTACATTGTCTTCAAGCGTTCTTCTTTAAACTCACATCCGCAATTACCAATCATTTCTTGTATTTTATTTCATATATAAATGATTTTTTTTTTTTTTTTTTTTTTTTTTGTGTATTTATATGAATTAAATAATTAATGAAGTTTCTATGATTGTGCATATATACTAAGTATCAAAGAAATCACAGAAGCCAGTAGTTCTAAAACTGTGGTCTGTCAATTCCAGGGATCCTCAAAAATATTTCAACACATTTTCATTACATACCCAAATTTTCAAATGAAAAGCTGCATTTCTCCCGCTTTCAATTATTTTAATAGAAAAGAAAAAATTAAGAATTTATATTTTTTTTTAAGAACAATGTCATTATTGGTTGCTGCTATAAGTTCTTCCAATTTGGCAGGTTCAATTTTGATTTTCTCCTTGAAACAAATGCTCATTATGCAACCCTTTATTTGTTCCAAGCGTGGCTTATTGAAACATAAATCATAACAATAATTAACAAGTGAACGCATCTTTATATTCTAATGATAATAATAATCCAAAATCAATATCTTTATGTAAGTAAGAATTTTCACAACAACGAAACAATAAAAAATGCACTAACATACTCCTATGTTTAGATTTATAGCTCTGATTTTGTATAGTCTAATATATTATTTTATACATTAGAACCTTCACAGAAAAGTATACAATCGAATAGTGAAAATCCCATCTAAATTGAATTTGTAGTTTGTGAGAAAAACGCGAACATACATACATACATACATATATACGGGTTAAATAGATAATCTTACTTATATTTTGAAGTTGGTTAAAAATCATGCGCATTAATCATTAATATGACTTCACCATCTTTGGCCTAAATATAACAACATATTTCCTAGAATTAGGATCCCTAGAATAGATAAGCTTAAGAAACACTGCAAAAATATTGAAAATGTTTTGATATATCAATTATTCCAATACTTAGATTTAAAATTATACATCATCATTATAATTGGTTTAAAACGATTGCAATGTTGACAGCAACACGTGTATGAAAGAAATCTGTTTTTAATTATATATAAAATTTTCTTTGATTTGATATTTACATATTGTACATTGTAGTGTCTGGGGTGTCACAACTATTTACATTCTTCAAGCTGAGCTATGAATACACGAGTACAGGGGGCTGATTGTCTGGCATTATAAATACTTGTCTTATGGCTATTAGGAAATTGATAACATACACAACATTTGCAAGCCACTGGAATTACAGCAAAGGCAAGCAAAATATTTCCTAAAACCAGTCAAGGGATTTTCAAAGGACTATCATCACCTAAATGGGCATGAATTGCTCCTAACTTACAGGTCTACGAGTATGCTAATAATTGTATTGACTAAAATGCTTAACAGGGAAGTTAGTCGTTGCGAAATTCGTCACTGACACATTTGAACTCAAGCTTTATCGTCTACGCTAAATGGAGAAGATTTTAATTGAAAAAAAATTGATAAAAATGTCCATTTACGCTGGCATAGTAATCACTTTTATGAAAAGGAATTGATATTGGTTATACCATAACGAATTTTGACTTAATTATGGTAAAATATCTATGAAAATTACTATGGTAACAAACAAATATAAAAAAAGGCACAGCCGAAGTTGTAATACTCTTCACGCCCCAGCTAGTAGTCTGAGGGTCTTGAAATTCATAAGGTTAGACACTTATAGTGTCCAAATAAGTACAAAAAACAAAAAAGTTTTTCTAATAAGAACTTTCATTTGGATCCCGGTTTTTATGAGGCGTACCCCTCCTAGTAGTCCGAGGGTCTTGACATTTTCATGGTTAGTGGATATGGGTCAGAGACTTAAAGTGTCCAAATTTCAGTTCAATACGTCAAAAACAAAATTTTTGTAATAAGAACTTTAATTTAAAAGGGAGTTTGTATGGGAGGTACCCCCCTAGTGATCCGATTCGGCTGATTCACGAACTTGATCGGCTTTTGGTAAAAAGAAACCTATGTATAAAATTTTAGCTCTCTAGCTCAAAAACTGAAGGACTATGAGTGCGAACAGACGGACCGACAGACAGACAGACGGACATGGCTAAATCAACTCGTCTCATCGAGCTGATCATAAATATATATACTTTATGTGGTCTGCGATGTCTCCTTCTGTGTGTACTAACGTGAAGAGTATAAAAATAAAAACTGTAAAATAAGATTTCAATAATGATGGCAAAAAATAAATTATGGATTAATCGGTTAATCAATTAATTGATGCGGGTGGTTATTAATTGAAATTAATCGTTGACAAATTAATCGATTAATCGGTTAATTGATTAGCAAATAAAAAACTCATCTAAATTAATCGATTGAATTTAACCAATTTTTTTTTTTTTTTTTAATTTAAGAAAATCATAATATACAACAAATTAAATGATTAATTGTACTTTTTCGATTAATCGTAGCAACATTAGTTTTCATATTATGGAACATGGTTATGGACATTTCTACATGTTCCGAAAATATCATAGAACTAGATATCCGGACAGACATTGTCCTTCTGACAAAAATTAGTGAATACTAATTGGTTGACCTAATGAGATGTTTGACAAAGATGACATGAGTGATTTTAAAATACGTTTCGATTTTTTACATTTTTTGGCTGTTCCTTTAGGGTTTTCGAATTTTCTAAACCTTTTTCATGAATCACTCCCCCTATTGATGAAAATTGTATGAAATTTGCTTCGGTAATTTTAGAGTTTATCGCATTCAGACAAACAGACAGACGCGATGGGAACTTTGTTTTATAATATGTTTTAGATACAGTCGAACGAATCCATTGAGATCAGACAATCAATTAATTGTAGAGAAGAGTTCGCTATTGGGGGAGTTCGTTACAAAAGAGTTCAACTGTGGTGAAGTATGGAATATATACAATATATTGTATAAATAGTAGAAGAAGGGAGTAAAATTGTTATCATGTTATATTCTTTTGACAATTTCAATTGTGAAAACATCAATTGTAATAGAATAAATCATTCTTAAACAATAAATTTCATTGAATACTAAGTATTTGCAATTTGTTCCGTCATTTATCAACATTAAAGAAAGCAACAGTTAGATACAAAAGTGTTAATTGTTTAAATAAAATAGCAACAAAATATCACAATCAAGTTCATTGTAAGCGCAATTATCGACCATAATCATCATCATCATGATGATGATCATCATTATCATCGTCGACAATGATAATAATGAATATATGTATAGAATGTGTTTGCGACAATGTTAGTTAATTGTTTATTGGTCCATTTACTTAATAATTTTCACATTCATATCTCATCTCTCATTTCATAGATACACGTAACATATTGAGATATTTTTCTTTATATAGAAATTACAATTGGTAATTTTTTTACTGTAAAAAAGTTATTATTTAATATTTTATTGTTTATTGTTTATTGTATTTTTGTTTAATTTACTGAATTACAATTTCAATATAATCTTAACACATCTCAGATATATGTTAGTAATTCCTTTCAGTAATTTGCTATTTGAGTACATAAGCTTCGAAGACAACCTAAGATGAGTGAAAGATGAGTGATGGATATTGATGAGATGAGATGAGATGAGATTCATCTAAAAATTCTTGTCCCTATTCAAGTGCATGACATGGGGACTTCAATGTATCCACACAGAAGTGTTACAAACTATTTACTACGAGAAGTGTATAAAGAACGTTGTATTATATGCATACATACATATTTCCGAAAATCCTATAAAACATAATATAGTAACAAAAATTAAAGGGTTTTGTGGATGTCGCCAACATTTATGTTCCTTATCCATAAAAAAAATTTAAGGAAAGACTAAACATGTTGATGAAGAGGATACACATATAAAAAAAATCAGCCAAGTGTGAGTCCGGGTTCGCACACGGAGGGTTCCGTACCATCGTATAAGATTTTTTGCTTAAAATATTAAATTATGTTTATATTTAATAGTCTAAAAGTATACTACAATTAACAGCATAAAATTATACAAAAAAAAAAAATTGTTAAACAAAAGATTATATTAAAGAACAATGCTTCTAAAAATGTCCCGTTAGATCCCTATGGGTACGGAACCCTAAAAATGATACTATGTCAGTATTGTTCTAAGTCTTTTTGTCTATATATCTGCTTCTTATGGACTCCGGAACCGTTTTACCCATTTTGATGAAACTCTAGCTTAGTCTGGAGAATATTCCTGGTAAGTTTCATACGGATCAGACCATATAAAGATATTGAAATATATTTATTAGTTTTCATCTAAAAATGTAAATCACATATTTCGAATTATCAGAATTTTCAAAAGAGAACTGGATGTAAAAAAGGTTTTTGGGAAAATTACGTGCAAATGAGGCCTCATTATACTCTTTACGTTAGTGAATAGTATTATAAGTTTGTCATGAAGTTTGTAATACACAGAAGGAGACATCGCAGACCACATAAAGTATATATATTTGTGATCAGCTCGATGAGACGAGTTGATTTAGTCATGTCCGTCTGTCCGTCTCTCCGTCTGTTCGTCTGTTCGCACTCATAGTCCTTTCAGTTTTTGAGCTAGAGAGCTAAAATTTTGTACATAGATTTCTTTTACCAAACGCCGTCAAGTTCGTGAATCAGCAGAATCGAACCACTAGGGTACCTCCCATGCAAACCCCTTTTAAATTAATGTTCTTATTAGAAAAAGTTTTTTTGTTTTTTGACGTATCGAACTGAAATTTGGACACTATAAGTTTCAGGTCCATATCCACCAACCATATAAATTTCATGATCCTAGGATTACCAGGAGGGGTACCTCCCATACAAACCCCCTTTTAAATGAAAGTTCTTATTAGAAAAACTTTTTTGTTTTTTGTACTTATTTGGACACTATAACTGTCTAACCCATAGCCAACAACCTTATAATTTTCAAACCCTCGGACCACTCGCTGGGCCGTGAAGAGTATTACAACTTCGGCATAGCCAAAGTTAGTCTAGTTTTATATTTTTGAAGTTGTAATTGGCATGTCAGTTTCTCAACATTTGAGTTAGTTGCCTTTTTTTTTTGCTGTTATTTGGAAATTTCCAAAATCTATTAACGTCGAAAAAAGCATTAAGAAATATAATACTTAAAGTTTAATTTCTTAAAAATTGAAAAAATAAATAAATATTAAATAAAATAAGAATTTCGTAAAACGAAAACCGTCTTCTTACCGCTGTGCCGCGTGTAGCGTGTCGTGTTAATTTTTCGCATAAAAAAAATTAATTAAAAATGGTTCGTATGAACGTTTTTGCCGATGCACTTAAGTGCATTGATAACGCCGAGAAACGCGGCAAACGCCAATTATTGATCCCAACTCTAAAGTGATTGTCCGTTTCCTCACTGTCATGATGAAACATGGCTACATCGGGGAGTTCGAGCAAGTCGACGACCATCGTTCCGGCAAAGTTGTTGTTAATTTGTCTCGTCGCTTGAATAAGTGCGGCGTTATTTCTCCACGTTTCAATGTACCCAACAATGATATCGATAAATGGACAAACAACTTGTTGCCTTCACGTCAATTCGGCTATGTCGTGTTGACAACTTCGGGCGGCATCATGGACCATGAAGAGGTGAGATGCAAACATCTTGGTGGCAAAATTATTGGCTACTTCTTCTAAGTTCTGTATCGATGATCGATCGATGTATCGTATTATAATAAATAGATTCTTTTTTTTATAAAGCCTTACAAAATTATAAACAAAATTATAAACAAAGTTATGCCAAAATTTCAATAATAAATTCTGCAAAGGCAGGGGAAAGAAGGTCAACAGCAACTATAAAAATAAAAGTCTCACTCTTTTTCTCAAACGGTGCACTTCATTGTGTACGCATTTTTTTTTTTTTTTTTTTTTGGGTGGTGGTTGTTTTAGCGATCAAGTCTCGTGTGCATGAGATTGAACCACCAAACCCCCCGCCCCCCCTGCGTACGCGCCTGTACAGCATATCACAAATCTGTGTTTATGATCATCGTTTGTAATGCTTTTCTATTTTATTGCATTGTTTATTTTAAATAAAAATTACATTTCAATTTCTTTTTCGCAATTCGTTTGTAGAGAAGGGAAACAGAATGGAAGGGTCGAGGGTCGTGGGATAGAGAGAATTCTGCCGCAGAGTATCGACAAATCCGCTATGTGTAATGTGGGTGACATTGCCTTGACAAATAGTGTTGAACAAAATGACAAAGAACTACAAAAGGAACTGCTGAGATTATAAGAATTTAAATTCTTGACTGAATCCATTACGAATTTGGAAAAGCGAAGAATGACCGTACAATTGACTGTATTGATGTCAGTCAAAAGCAAATTATCGGGACCTGAACTAACGAAGCTAAATGAAGTCTTATTGTTTCTTTAGAATTAAAAACAAAAAATAAATTTCGCTATGCACCAATGACATTTGTAGATGTAGAAAATTCATTTTCAATTTATCGGTACATTTTGTCCGATAGACGTCAATTATAATACTTAAAAACTAAAATTTAGCTATGCTTAATGTAAGGCGATTTATTTCGTTCCAAATGGAATGATTGCAGAAAAGATAAATTGTAGCTCCCGATCCATTGATCGGTAAATACAATCATATGGAAACCATTTCAAAGGGAGGATAAAAATCCCGTAAAATTTGTAGAATTGCTTCTAAAAAAAAACACCCTTTTCATAATCCCAAGTGAGCAATTAAAATTTTCCATCAATAAACAGAAACTGAAAACAATGTAAATAACCTCTGAAGTACCACAAATGAAGTGATTGATTTTACGGACGACTTATGTACCATCATCGTATAGTACGAGATTGTAGCAATGACAGTAACACGGTACATAAATAGCTAAGGTGTTTAGGTCCAGAATACTCCTTTGAACCCAAATATTTTTTCCTTTTATATTCGCCCCGTTGTCATACAACGCCTGACCCCTAAAATTTTTCAATTCCAACAAAGTAAGTAAGTAAGTAGGTAGGACGGACTCGCTCAATGAGTGAGCGGATATAATGAGGCGTCACTTTCGCGCTGGGCGATGGCCCTAACGTCAGCTCTGGATGTATATAGGCAAGTAATATTATAAGTTTTTACATTAACCGCTCACCTTACTTTAACCGGAAATTCTCCATCCACATTCCCAGTAGAGAGGATTGGCTGGACGGTAAACTTCTAAAACCTAATTCCATTGACATCTACACAGATGGCTCCAAACTGGAAAAGAAAGTCGGCTGCGGCATCTTCTCAAACAACCCATACTTAAGGTTCAGCTTTCGCTTGTCTGACCATTGTAGCGTATTTCAAGCAGAAATAATGGTTATACTACTGGCCTCTGGATAACGATGCTCCGGGGTCCCACATTAATATATATATACAAATATCCAAACGGCAATAAAGTCCCTCTCGGGTGTATATACTACATCCAAGCTGGTTGCTGCCGTTCCTCCCTAGACACTCTAGCCTGCCGTGCACCCATACAACTATGTTGGGTGCCAGGACATAGAGGCATTGTGGGCAACTGTGAAGCTGACGAACTAACAAAAGAAGAGATGTCCCGTATTAATGTAACGTCTCCTGCTGGAATTCCGCTAGCTACAGTAAAACACATTATTAGGAAATTCTACCAAGTTAAAGCTAATGTTCCCTGGTCATACATGAACAGGAAGCGAACCGGCCAGCTTCTCAATATCGGTAGAACCTCAATAAGCAAGACTATAAGCGTATTAACGGGTCATTGCATTATAGGAAACATGCAGGAAGAATTGGTCTTCCGCATAACAACTTTTGCCGTAGCTGCGGCTCAGATGTGCCACTGTCCATCCCTCGCCATAAGAAGACAGAAACACTTAGGCTCTATGTTCCTCTCCACCTTAACCGAACTATCACTCCTACCAATTAAGGACATAGCTAGCTCATTTCATTTCAGAATCCAAGTGGTTCTCCGTACCGCACTAAGGGATGTCGTGTCAACACTTTGCTGGTACCACAATCGGCCATAATGTTTTTGTGCCTAAGTGAGCCTCTCGTCGGAGGGTTGCCACGTTAACCTAACCTACATTAACCGCTCTACCGCTCTGTTAAGAGGTTTTCTCGAAAAGATTTTACTTTATTTTAAATTTTTATTAGTCCATACTAGTATTACTAATAATATTAAGTCTCTTATAATACTCTCTGTATTGGCAGGCAAGTGTGAATCGGATTTGAGGGTTCCGTACCATACGTCCACATTTTTTTGAAGCAAAAATAAAATATGTATTTAAATAATAGTCATTATAGCGGCAATAGAAATACAAACTCTGTGAAACTTTCTATCTACTATGATTTATGAGATAAAGCTCTGTGACGGATGACGCTCCACCGCAGCAAATGTTACAAGTATTTTGTATGTAACTTTATTTTATTTTTATTTTTATTATTTATATTACTTATAGCTGCAATAAAAATGCACACTCTGTGAAAATTTCAACTTTCTATCTATTACGGTTCACGAGATAGAGCTCTGTGACGAACGGACGGTCGGCATAAGCTTAGTAATAGGGTCCCTTTTTCACTCTTTGAGTATGAAACCTTAAAAAAGAGAAATTATGTATTGATGTGTGGAGTGCACATACGTACGTGTGTGTGTTTTTTTTTTTTTGTTGTGCGAAACAAGGATGTAAAAATCTTCCAAAGATACTTATGACCCGTACCACAAGTTATGTCGGATTCATTAGCCTACCGACTAAAAAACCCCCTATCGCCTCAAGCCCCTTTCAATCCCTACGGCACCGCCGAAGCATTCCTTCGTAGGGAGAGATAATAAGCTTAAAAATTTAAGCAAGCGCCATTGTTCGCTCGTACATTCGAGCACCCTTCATAATGTTGGCAATTTCAGAAGAGAAGTATGCCCAGTCGTCCACCGATGTTTCCATGCGCCTTACAATCTCATGTGAGCTGCAAGGAGATCCAAGGCACGCATACACTCTTCGTCGCTCCGCTTCGAAACGGGGGCACTCATGAAGAAGATGCTCCGGATCCTCCACGACATCTTTGCACAGACCACAGAACGGATCCGCAGCGTGCCCAAACCTGTGGAGATACTGCCTGAAACAGCCATGGCCAGTTGCGAATTGAGTAAATTCGAACTCCACATCACCAGAACGACGCTTTAGCCAATTCGTAATATCTAGGATAAGCTGGTGTATCCTCCGCGACTCCGCCCTACTCCACCTGTGCTGCCAAATGTTCAGGTATCTGGACTTAATCTCCTCCATGTCTGCTACCTGAGAGGATGCCCGTGGCAGCCAGGGCTTCCAGATCGATTGGCAGTCTGCCTGCAAGTACCCCCGCTGCATCGTCTGCCACTGTGCGATACACCCTACAGATCCTGAGGTTAGCAACCCTGTGAACACCCCCGGCCCAGATTGGAGCCGCATAAAGCAGTATGGATTTACTCACCGAACCTAACAGAACCCGAGATTGTTGTCTGGGTCCCCCTAGGTTTGGGAGAATCCTGGCAAGCTTTTGTGTTATGGCAGCTGCTTTTTTGGCTGACTCGTTTAAGTGCCACTTGAAACACAGTCGATGGTCCAAGAGTACACCCAGGTATTTGATGCAAGGCCTCGACTCAATGGAATGGCTTCCAATTCTCACCGAGAATGTTTCCACCTTTTTTCTGGAGCTCATAAGAACCAACTCGGTCTTATACTCCGCCAGACCAAGGTGATTCTGTGTTAGCCATCTCCTCGACGCTGTTACTGTCTTCACTATTTTGGATGTGACCTCACTCAGAGTCTTTGCTACCACGATAATAGCAATGTCATCCGCATATCCGACAATCTCGACCCCATCAGGTTTACAAATCCTCAGAATGCCATCATATATGACATTCCACAGAAGTGGACCTAGTACCGAACCTTGTGGGAACCCTCCAGTAATGTCAAATGTCCTAGTGCCTTCTTCCGAGTCACAGACCAGGATTCTCTCTCTGAAATATGACACTACTATCCGGATTAGGTAACGCGGTACGTCCAAAATGCTTAGCTGGGTACTGTACTCATTAGCCGACATCTAGGTTTCGGCGGGATCTCTCCATGCTGCGAAGCTTCTTCATGACCTCAGCTGCAAACTTCGAAACAGCATTCCATTTATATTCGTTCTCCAGCATGTGACCTTACTAGGTTCGCAGCCGATGGCTGATCACCTAGGGCGTCACTCAGCTCTTGACGCTCCCTGTCAAATCTTCTGCATCTGCATAATACATGCTCAGGGTCTTCCTCGCACTGATTGCCGCAATGTGTGCACCAAGAACCATCGTCGTGATGGAACCTGTACAGGTACTGCCGGAAGCATCCGTGACCGCTCAGTAGCTGAGTGAGGTAAAAGTTTACCTCACCATGCTTCCTACCAATCCACTCGGCTAAGCTGGGAATAAGGCTGTACGTCCAGCGACCCTTCGTTGAGCTATCCCAGCGACTCTGCC
>JAWNKV010000514.1:0-74633 GCA_035041805.1 Amiota mariae | reverse complement strand
TGGTGAAGAAGAACTAGGTACTACAACAAACAAAAATGTTACGTATAGTTTTACAAAAAAAGCAATAACAACAGCAACGCAGAGTGTTGTTCTTCGCACTCAGTGAACTTCATATACAGAAAGAAAAGAGCGAAGAACGCAATACACTCAGAGAAAAAAAATACAACAATAACAACAACAACACAAAACTTAAGAAGTAGCACAGCATAAACAATGTAAAAACGTACAAAACGTTTTTGTGCTTGGTCTTGCATCTCACTCGCAGACATCGTTAATTTAGTTTGTTTTCTAATTTTCTGCTGTTTCTTTTTCGTTTTTCTGAATTTTCTTTTTCCCAAAAATATCTCTGTATTGGAGCGAACAAATCAAAAAAACAACATTTAATTCGGTCAAGTCATTCTCGAGTTTTAGCCAGACTAACAGAAAGCAAGTCGTTTTTACATATATAGATGGTACAAGTATGTGATATCTACCGATCGGGGTGATGTCGGTGGGAAGCTAAATGGGTAATAGAGAGTTGCCATATTTTTTGTTCCTTAATTATGATAGAATTTACACCTTAAGTGCCTTGAAACCAGAGAATTTCAGCGGTACACTGCAACAATAAGTACTCTGCATACATACCTGGTATTTGTCATTTTTGTGTTTTGGGTATGAAAATTACCAATTATGTATGCGGTGTACTTATTGTTGTGCATAATATGTTTGCGGTGTTTTGGGTTTTTCCATTTTAGTATTATGTAAAAATGCATGCATATCGCAAAGGCTTTGGTTTGAAACATAACAAGAAAAAGTTTGATTAATATGAACTTCATTGTTATGATCTGGTGTTTTCATGTACGTTGTTGTAGTGATCCGGTGTTTTGATGATCCGGTGTTTTCATATGCGGTGTTTTAGTGATTCGGTGTTTTTATATGCGGCGTTTTTCTACTTATACTCAAACACTAAAATAAAAATATGACCGACATCGCAAGGCTAATGTTATTGTAAATGCATAGGCGAAATAGTATGCGGTGGCGATCACACCGCAATCGCATTTAAAGAGAGTATGGTTGGTTGGCTAGTTACATTCAGATGTAATTGTGTTTGTAGAAACATGGCTTCGTCCAGATGTTCTGAATTCCGAATTGTTTCACAATAATTACTTAACGTTTAGAAAAGACCGATATGATCGCGTTGGTGGGGGAGTTCTGATTTCTGTTAGAACTTCTTACTCTTCTGACTTGGTGTCTATTGATAATATTGATGACATTGAGATTATTTGTGTAAAGGTTTCATTTTCCAATTCCAATTTATTTATTACATGTTTCTATATACCACATGCTTCTGATGACTCTGTTTACTTATCACATCTGACAGCTATTAAGAAAGTTTTGTCTTTTATCAAAGATACTGGTCTTAATCATGGGAGATTTTAATCTTCCAAATATTTCTTGGTCAGCCTCGGATAATTGTAACTCTGTAATATCATCAGTAAGCTGTGAGTTTGTCGACTCATTGCTGGATCTTTCCCTTCAGCAAGTAAACTACATAGCTAATAACATTTACCGAATTTTAGATATGGTCTTTACCGACAGCATAAATGATGTTTCCTTGTTTCGAAGTAATCCTCTTATAGCCACTGACTAGTCTTATTTGTATTCCTGTGGTAATGTTGAACTAGCTGCAAAGATTTTTATACAACTATGAAAAATCATTTCAAATTATGTATTCCGATAATTAAACTTAAACATAACCCACATACACTACCTTGGTTTTCTCGTTATTTAATTAAATTAAAGAATTTAAAAAAAAGCTATTTAAAAAATTTAAATGGTCCGGTTTGTCTGCTGATTATACTAAATACGCTATATCCCGCTATAATTTTCAATGCCTAAACAATTTCTGCTATCAGTCATACGTCACATATGTCAAAGAGGGTATTAAAAGAGATCCTAAAAAATTATATAACTTTATTAACACGAAGCGTAGGTTGGATATATTCACATCCTATATGAAATTAAATGGTGTTGAATGTTGCAGCGATGGAGAAATTTCCAATCTTTTTTCGAACTTTTTCCAAAGCACTTACACGAATTTCAATAATGATTGTAATAGTCCATTCCCATATCATATTCCTGAATTTAATTAATTTAATATGTCAGTTATTGATTATGATACAGTATTACAATATTTGAAATCTTCTAAATTAAATTTGTTGTTGTTGTAGTATTGAGAACTCTGTGTTCTGCTTGACTTCTGATTGAGTTCAGCCAGAACTCAGTTTTAATGCTGGTCACTTTGCAGTAGTGTTGGGAAATTGTCTGAACATGCACAAACAAATTTTAAGTCAATTTCAAATTGTAAATTTTTTTTTTAAAATATCAATAAAATACGTAGCTATTGTAGAATGAAAAAGATAGCTGCAAGAATTGTTTGCAAACGCTGCAAATTGTTCTTAATACAAAATTTGCATTTTAATATTTGGTTTTGTATGCATGCAAGCATGTAAACAAAAAAAAGCTGTTCAGAACCCTCAGAACTTACTGTGTCCACCAAATCAGAACACACAAGATTTTACTCACTGTGGAAACGCTAATAAAAAGTGGGTGAGTGATTCTTTTTCTTCTACGTTTCCACAACTTCTACAATAGCTCCTGAAGTGAATACCCAGTCTCTCCGAGTGAGTCTCAACACACCAGTGACCAGTAAAAACCGCTGTGAGCCTTGCGGTATCTGTGCGTCTTCCATTGATTAGTCTAATAGACTTATTTTCATTGTAACTATGATGGATTGCAAAGCTTCGAGTTCCGCCTGACTGTTAACAAAGATAGCTGTCTTACGACCTTCCAGGACATAATTTTCCGCCTAATAGCCAGGACCTCTGCCTGAAAGACCGTGGCCTCTATGGTTAAGCGAAAAGAGTGGTCGAAGTTTAATTGTGGTGAGTACAACCCTACACCACATTCCATCATTGAATCGTCCGTAAAGATTGGAATTTCAAAATTGCTCAAAAAACTGTTTTCTTTCCACTCCACCCTGGCAGGGAGTTGTACCTTAAAATTGCTCTCAAAGGTATTTTAGTCTTCGATGTGAAAAGTCGGTATTAAAGTCTTCGTTGTGAAAAAGTATCCACAACATGTGGCTCACTTCAACAGTTTCCCAGAGCTCCTTGCATGATGTTGCTTATCACACTAGGAAACAGCCCTGATACCATAATCACAACGTCGTCTGTATACGTGACTACCCCCGCCTTCTCGAGTAAGTTGATGATATTATCTTTGACTAACAGCCACAACAGTGGAGAGATCACTCCACCCTGTGGTTTCCCTCTACTGACATTTCTAGTTAGAGTCGAGTTACCTAATTCTGAGCGTACTGTTCTGGTTTTTAGCATATTTACTATCCATTCTTTAATGTCTTCTTCTACGCCAATCCTAGCTAGAGAATCCTAGATAGCACGCGTGCTCACATTGTTGAAAGCACACTCTATATCTAAGAAAGCTGCCAGCGAGTATTGTATGTAGTAAATCGCTCTTTCTGCCGTGCGGACTATCTCATGTAGAGCCGGTTCCGTGATTCTACCTTTAAGGTACGCGTGTTGGTAAGTCGAGATGGGAAATTTGTCAATGGCAGATCGAAGATGGATCGTCTTCAAGAGGCACAACATTAGGCTGATTGGCCTAAAATCTTTTGCGGATTCATGACCAATTTTCCCTGCCTTTGGTATGAAGACTACCTTGACTCTTCTCCAGCTGATTGGTATATGGTTGAAAAGAATGCACGCTCTAAAAATAAACCCTACCCAAGGGACTACCTTGTCCTGAAGCTTCTGTAGCATTATCAGGAGAACCCCATCAATGCCAGGCGATTTATAGGGAGAAAAAGTATTGATGGAGATCTGTAAAGATAGAGTCAAGGTCTTGTGAAGATTGCCATATTGGTACGGATGCTTCAGAACCAGTTGCCACATCTTTGCAGTCATGAGCTGTCGCTATTGTTCATAAAAAAACTGTTATGATTTTAAATTATTAGTTTAGTCTTTTTAATTGTCCATCGATCGTTTTCATTTATTAAGTTTTATAAATTCAAATTATTTAATTATTATAATTTATTTAGTCTTTGGTTTTGCTCTGTGCAATTTGTTGCCTTTTCAGTGCTTAACGTTGTAAGTAAACAATTTTTTTTTGTTGTTGTGATCTTTGCTTCGCATATACTTTTGCTTCTCTTTAATGCTCTCTCATTATTTCTGCCTCTAATAATACCCTTTTTTCTTGTGTGCAGTGAGATTTAAAATAAATTTGCGCGAAATATTTTGATTGTAGAAATCATAATTACGTATCAACTTATTTTTTTACTGATTGTGCATTGCTCTTTTAAATTTTTTGAATTTTATAAATGCAAATTTTCCTTTAATTAGCGTTTATAAATTCTTGGTCTTGTTTCTGTGCTTTTTGTTGTTTTTTGGTTCGCTCTCGAACTGGTTTTGGTTTACATTTGCTCATATACTTAGTACAGTGCCTGCGGAAAGTGTGCATTTTTCTTTTAAATTTCATTTTTGTTTTTTAATTATATTAAATAATTATATTTTTAATTAAAAATGCATTGTTGTTTTATGAAGTGTAAAAATAAATCATTTACTCCTAAATGCCGCACTGTAGCTTGTTGGTTGTGTGATAATGCGACCCATGTTGCCTGTGTGGATATCAATGGAAGAATTGCCGATATTATTGATCAAAATATCGGCCTTCGCTGGTCTTGTTCTAATTGTCGGTCTGATGAGATAGACTTTCGTAAATCTATTACGTTAATGCGTAATGCTTACAATGATCTAGCGAAAAACTTTCGGCTCTTGAATGATAAGTTCACAGCTTATGATAAGTCTTTTAAAGATATTAAAATCTTTGATATATCGCCTAAACGAAAACGGCGTCATTCGCCCAAATCAAAAACTTCTTTGTCACTTTTAAACATACCACCTACATCAACCCCCACTATTTCTATACCTACACATACTTTTACTACACCAATGGGGCAGATCAAACTACCGGTGAACTTTCATAAGAATTCTTATGCATCTGTTGTGCAACATGTAGTGGCAAAAATAGCGCCTACTAGCTCAAACACTCGAGCTTCAATTGGCCCTAAGCAACTTGTCGCTGTTCCTCCTTCTAAATTTATTTTTGTGTCTGGGTTAACTGAAGAGACTTCGGAAGCCGATGTTAATCACTACATTCTATCTAAACTGCCAACAATTACAAATGTGAATACCACTAAGTTTAAATTTTCTTTTAAAAGTACAATTTTGTCTTTTAAAATATTCAGTTCTCCCAGAATACTGTAGTGAACTGTTAGGTCCTAACTTTTGGCCGGCCGGCTGTGTTGTTCACGATTATAACTTTAAAAAACGTGCAAACACTGTCATTGTCAAACTCCCCCCAACAAATTCTACAAAAAACTGATTTCAAGTCGCCCTCAAGCAGCCCTTCCTATGGATCCTTCACACCTCAGTTTGATCATACATTTTCAGAATGTCAGAGGTTTAAACTCTAAACTGAATAGACTATTCACTAATAGTTTCTCTTTTCATTCAGATGTAATTGTGTTTGTAGAAACATGGCTTCGTCCAGATGTTCTGAATTCCGAATTGTTTCACAATAATTACTTAACGTTTAGAAAAGACCGATATGATCGCGTTGGTGGGGGAGTTCTGATTTCTGTTAGAACTTCTTACTCTTCTGACTTGGTGTCTATTGATAATATTGATGACATTGAGATTATTTGTGTAAAGGTTTCATTTTCCAATTCCAATTTATTTATTACATGTTTCTATATACCACATGCTTCTGATGACTCTGTTTACTTATCACATCTGACAGCTATTAAGAAAGTTTTGTCTTTTATCAAAGATACTGGTCTTAATCATGGGAGATTTTAATCTTCCAAATATTTCTTGGTCAGCCTCGGATAATTGTAACTCTGTAATATCATCAGTAAGCTGTGAGTTTGTCGACTCATTGCTGGATCTTTCCCTTCAGCAAGTAAACTACATAGCTAATAACATTTACCGAATTTTAGATATGGTCTTTACCGACAGCATAAATGATGTTTCCTTGTTTCGAAGTAATCCTCTTATAGCCACTGACTAGTCTTATTTGTATTCCTGTGGTAATGTTGAACTAGCTGCAAAGATTTTTATACAACTATGAAAAATCATTTCAAATTATGTATTCCGATAATTAAACTTAAACATAACCCACATACACTACCTTGGTTTTCTCGTTATTTAATTAAATTAAAGAATTTAAAAAAAAGCTATTTAAAAAATTTAAATGGTCCGGTTTGTCTGCTGATTATACTAAATACGCTATATCCCGCTATAATTTTCAATGCCTAAACAATTTCTGCTATCAGTCATACGTCACATATGTCAAAGAGGGTATTAAAAGAGATCCTAAAAAATTATATAACTTTATTAACACGAAGCGTAGGTTGGATATATTCACATCCTATATGAAATTAAATGGTGTTGAATGTTGCAGCGATGGAGAAATTTCCAATCTTTTTTCGAACTTTTTCCAAAGCACTTACACGAATTTCAATAATGATTGTAATAGTCCATTCCCATATCATATTCCTGAATTTAATTAATTTAATATGTCAGTTATTGATTATGATACAGTATTACAATATTTGAAATCTTCTAAATTAACGTTTTTACCAGGACCAGCTGATGTACCTAGTTCTATTCTAAAGCGATGTGCTGATGCTTTGCTTAGACCAATCTGCAAATTGTTTGACTTATCTCTGAATACCTCTGTTTTACCTAATATTTGGAAGCAGTCCTATATTATCCCACTCCACAAAAAAGGCAGTAGAGCTAATATATCATTTACACAGATTTTAGTAAAGCTTTTGACAGTGTTTGTCACTTCGTACTCCACAATAAACTGAATACCTTTAGTTTTCCTGCTAAGTTAGTTAACTGGATTACATCCTATCTAGCTTTCGGAACCCAAAGAGCTATTTTATCTCCGGTCCAACAAATGTTTCTTCAAGAAGATCTTGATTCCTTATCTCAGTGGTGCGCCAAAAATTATCTTTCGGTTAATTGTGACAAATGTAAAATTAAATTTATGTCCTTTTACCGTAAAAAATTAATTGTAAAAAGCTACCACATTAATGATCACACTCTAGAACGTGTCACACAATTCAGTGATCTGGGTGTGTTGATGGATCCAAAACTGCATTTTGGATGGAATATTTCTTGTATCACATGTAAAGCTAGAGGTGTCTTAGGATACATTAAACGTTGGTCTAAAGGGTTTAATGATCCTTACGCAACCAAATTATTATTCACTTCTTTGGTTAGGCCAATACTTGAATATGCATCGTGTGTATGGGATCCACAGTTTAAAAAGTATAGTGATAGTATTGAGTCCATTCAAAAGCAATTCTTGCATTTTGCACTGCGTCACTTACACTGGGATCCCTATATAAACCTTCCATCTTACCAAAGCCGTCTTAAACTAATCCGCCTCCCGAAATTATCCAGTCGCAGAACGACTCTTGGTGTCACATTCTTGCACAATTTAATTGTAAGCAGCATCTTTTCTCCTTCCTTGCTTGGTAGTATTAATTTTAATGTTCCTTCTGGAGTTACAAGGAATTATTCTCCTATACTTGTTGATACATATAAGACTACTTATTGATCCTTTTCGTGTTTTATGTCAATCATACAATCTATACTACGACCTTGTATCTAATTCTATTTCTTCAGATCAACTAAAATCTAATCTCTTAACTCTCCTTAACGCATAGTATTGTATTAACTATTTAACTTAATTTCGCACACTTTATTTAAATTTATCTTTACAGTGCATGATGATTAGTATAAATGGCTGATGACATTAGGTCTGTAGCCGTATATTAATCAATTAATTTGTATTGCATGTCTACTTATCTCCAGTAGTTCAGTACCGAAGTGACTTGTGGTCGATATCCAGTCTTGTTAGGTTTTTAATGGACCGTAGCTCGCGCGGGCTCTGGGGGGAAGTGGCGTAGAATAGAAAGTAGTTAGAACGAAAAAAAAAAAAAAAAAAATAAAAACAAAAACGTTTTTGCAGTCAGGGAATTGTTTTTTAATTAGGAGGTCAATTAGTCAGTAATTTATGGCGTTCCTGATGGCTCTTTTGTAAGTCTTGAGGCAATCTTGGTATACTTGCCAGTTGTTATCCCTATAACAGTGGTTGAAGAGCTTTCTCGTTTTCTCTCTGAGCTTAGAGAGCTCTTCGTTCTACCACTGTGGGAAACTTTTTTGACTTCTTCTTATTGGACAGGATATCTTGTATGCTTTGCCGTTCCTGGAGTCAATATTTAAACATTTAACAGGATTAAGTTTCGATTTAGCTACCCTTATAAAAACATCCCAATTTATCTTGCGTGGGTTCCTAAATGAAACAATATCCTTTGTCTTCAAATTCAGATTGTAGAGTATCCAACTACGATATGATAAAGATCTTTTGTCGGACACCCTCCAATTTTTAACATGAATCTCTGAATTTTCCGACAGAAGAGTTATGTCTAGTACCTCATCCCATCCCGTAAAGTATGATGCACTAAGGAATGTGAAAGTCGGTGTATTTCCTCTATTGCAAACTAAGAGATTTGAACTACTAATAAAATTAAAAAGTGACTCACCCCGTTCGTTATCCTCGGTGCTTGCTAATAGCGTATATCGTGCATTGGCGTCGCATTCTAGAAGTAGGTCAGTGTTGGCGGTTGTTGCACTGCCGTTCATCTGCACAACCTCATCCGGAGGTGCCTCCTTGTTGTGCAGACGGATGCTACCAGAATGTCTTTCTCATCCGATCACGGCTGTTAAATCACCTGTGCAGAATTGAGGACAAAGGAAAGCATTGATATTATTTTTAACTAAGATACATGTTCTCGGCTTACCACATACTTTAGTAGTTTGTACCTTTTGTTCTTGAGCCCCAGAATGTCAGTGCCTCTGACCTAGGTTTCTTGAAAGAAGCAGATGTCAACGTCCTCCTCACCTAGGAAGACAGCAAGATTATCCGAGGCATTCTTAGCATGCTTAAGGTTAAAATGCACGACTTTCAGGAACGGTGGTCGTTTTTTTTCGGCGTGCTTGTTGCTTCTTCCTGAAGTACTAGGTCGTCCATCAGCTTATTTGCAACCTGCAACTCTGACTCTTCATCTGATGACCAGAAAATTTTCTGTTTGGTGTACCTCACAACAAACCTCATTTTGTGATCATTCTCCAGCTGCTTAACGGAATTCTCGTTAATGGGAAGGAGTAGAGACATGTTGCTCTTTTCCTGACCATCATACTTGATGACAATCCAGTCACTCATAGGCATGGTAGGATTCTGCCACTGCAGAAGCTGTAGCACCTTGCCATGCTCCAGCTTCATAACAGGCAACCTAATGCGAGCGCTCGGCCGCATTGCAATATCCCGAGCTGGGGTGAACTTAAGCCCTCCCAAGCATTACTGATCTTAGCAATGCATTTACTCAGGAACTCCAAAGACGAACCCAGATCAGAGAGGAGATGTTCCATCACCAACTCTGTTAACTTGGGTTAAATGTCCCTCCATTTCTCCAATACTTTCTTACCGCCGTTGGTGACTTTGTCAATAAGTACCACCGTAAGGTCATCCTGAGCGACGTCTCTGAAAAGCCTCTTGGCACTTTCCTTGTATCATAATGGTCTCATCCTGAGATCGATTACGCTTAGTCGCGTTACAGGTTTCACGTGAGTGGCTATGTACTCCTTGCACTCCGTCACCACGGCCTGGTATTTAACTTTGTCCACGTGGTCGAACTCATGTACCGTCCCACTCTCCTCATTTTTGGCAATCTTGCCTAAAATAAAAAGAGCTTTTTAGTATAAGTTCTTCATGACCAGCGCTCCCGACTTGTTCTTCTTTGGCTTAGGTGCGCTATGGCTGGCGCTCTCCTTTGCCGCTTTTGCTGATGTTGACGTTTGTCACTAATTCCAATAGCTAGCGACATTGTTGTTGCTGCTGCTGCTGTTGTTGCTGCTGCTGCTGTTGTTGCTGCTGCTGCTGTTGACGCTGTTAGATTATATAATACATATACCGTACATATTGAAAATAATTATACAGTACATATTAAAATTAATTAAAAAATAAACAAAAATTACAAAAAAATACAAAAAGAAAAACAAAATTCAATAATTAAATTCAGTGATTAATTCTTCACGGTATTTTAAAGCCTTAATTACATAATAAGCAACATTTTTTAAACTAGTAGAATCGTTACCATTTAAAATGAGAATTATTTCCTTTTCTTGTAACAATAATTTCTTAAAATGTATATCTGAACTCTTTTAAATCGGACATTTCCCTATGAAGTGATATAGGTTTTCTTACTCTTTTAAGTTACATAGTGAGCATAATTTTAAAATTCCTATACGGTTTCCATAAATGTTGGCATATAATTTAATTAAGTGGCATTGTTGCCGGCGGAATTGTCGAATTTTTACACCACTCAAAATCATTTATTTGTTTACTTATTTAATAATGATATTTATTTAACTTTTAATACTTATTTAATACAAAAATTTTTTGAGTAACTTTGCGCGTGCTTAAAAATATTTCGTCTTTTAGCTTCTCTCATTTTTCGCCGATTCAAGAAAAAAGTTTTGATCGCTGCATGTATAGTTTCGCCGACAAAAAAAATGTTGATCACTGCATGCCATTTTCGCAGTTAGCAGCCCATGTTATAACGACGATGTTATTTCAAATTACAACATGAACTGTCATCTTAATTTATGGCGGCACCATTCCCCCCCTCGTAAATAATCCCTATGGTTGTTAACCATCTTTCGTGCCGACATCCAAAACCGCCACCTTTGTCGTGGGTCTCTTCATTACGCCTTGTTCGGTTCGTATATTGACGCGCCTGACTTGTCCATCTTTAGCTGTAACTGCACTTATGATACGTCCTTTTGGCCAGAAGTTCCTCGGGAGTTTATCATCTACCACGATGACGATGTTTCCGATTGATATTGGTTGACATTTTTTGAATTGAATATTGCTCCCCATCTCTTCTCCTTGTGTCATCCAACGTTTACTAATATTGGTCCAAAGTAGTCCAGGCCCATGTATTTAAATGGCTTGGAATAGCTGGCCAATCTTGCTGCCGGTATTGATCAAGAATATATATACTTTATGGGGTCTCCGATGTCTCCTTTAGTGTGTTACAAACTTCATGACAAACTTATAATATAAGAGAATAAAAATCATAAATTGAATGAAAGAAAAATTTAAATGAAGTATACCAAAAAAAAAAAACAAATCAACAAAAAAAAGAAATCAGCCAAATGTGAGTCGGACTCGCACACAGAGGGTTCCGTACCATCGTACAAGATTTTTTGCTTAAAATATAAAATTATGTTTATAATTAACAACCTAAAAGTATTCTAAAATTAACACCTCAAAGTATACTACAAAAAACAAAAAATTGTTAAACAAAAAGTTAAATCAAAGAACAATACTTCTAAAAATGTATATTTTTAATATTTGTCGTTCTACACACAAGTGAATTACACACTCTTTGAAAATTTCAACTGTGTACCTATTACGGTTCATGAGAAAGAACAGGAGACGGACGGACGGACGGACATTGTAAGCTTAGTAATAGGATCCCATTAGCTCCCTATGGGTACGGAGCCCTAAAAATGAACAATTTGAAAATTACATAAAAACACTATCTTCGACGTCTAACTTCTCATTCTGGAAAGCTGCAAAACACCTTAATAATCGCACCAGCCGCTACTCTTAAAGTCGGATGGGACATGGGCTAGAACCAACTCTGACAAAGCTTGACTTCTTGCTGACTATCATGAAAATGCTTTTACTACCAATCAATCTAATATCAGTAACACAAATTTATATAACAGCACTCCATCTCCGGAATACTGTTTAAACAAAATTTCAGCAAACGAAATCAGGCACTGTATTGAAAAGCGCAATAGCAAGAAAAAAGCGCCAGGATATGACCAAATAGGTGGAAAACTACTCAAAGAGCTCCTTGTGAAGGCAATGATCTATATTAGAAACCTGTTTAATGCGATACTAAGACTAACGCACTACCCGTCTTTACGGAAAGTTGCTGAAATAATAGCCATACCCAAATTGGGTAAAGATCCAACCAACACGTTATCGTACTGACCAATTATCATATTGCCTTTACATTCAAAAGAGTTTGAACGTCTTCTACTTGACAGAATACAATCAATACTGGATGTGAATAGAATCATACCTGATCACCAATTCGGGCTTAGACAAAGTCACTCCACAATTCAGCAAGTCCACAGAGTAACTCACAAAATCTTAAGGGATCTTGATGAAAAAAGGTTCTGTGTTGTTGTTTTGCTGGACATAGAAGAAGCATTCTGGCTCGACGGCCTACTTATAAAGATTAGTGCCGTATTAGCAAGTAATGTGTGCGAAATCATCAAAAGTTACCTTAACACTCGCTATTTTTAGGTAAAAGCTAAAGACGAATCTTCAACACTAAGACAGATAAGAGCAGGAGCTCCGCAGGAAAGCGTGCTTGGCCCACGCTGTACACTTTATATACATCAGACATCCCAATTCCAGGAGATAACTCGTCGATGGTGGCTACCTTCGCTGACGATACAGTTTTAATGTATTCGCACAAAAACTTAGCTGTGGCAACAATTAAGCTGCATGAAATTTTGGACGAAACATGCTCTTGGTTTGAGAAATGGAAACTCAAAGTTAATGAATGAAAACGACGCATGTGATATACACGACACGGACAACTTATCAACTAAGTCATATAAAAATAAAAGGTACTGATATTCCAATAAGCAATGGGGCAAAGTACCAGGGTTTGCATATTGAGAGTAAAGTGACTTGGAAATATTAAATTCAGAAAATGAAAAGATAAAGTACCAAGTACCGAACAACCATTATCTTGGTGCGCCCAATGCCCTTCCCCTCAAATTCCTTTTTGCACAACCCCAGAAACAACTGTTTCAACAACCACAACAAACACAACACAAAGTACATCTTTTACAACAACAGCCATTACAGCAACAGCAACAACAACAACAGTATACTCAGCTACTGCATCGATTGTGTCATCGCATGCAGTTACTGTAACAACACCAAACACCCAAACATATAATCGAAACAACAACTCAATGCTAGAACAAGCAAGCAGCGTAATAACTGCATCAGCAGCAAATAGCGAAAATATAGTCTCATCAGAAACGGTAACGGAATCAACCAATAAAAGTTCTGCTATGCTAGCTGAAGCAAACAAACAGACAACTGTAACACTAGTTGCTAGTCAAAAACATCGCATACAAAACGGGACCCCGAAAATTAAAGCGGCAGTGCACACACGCATTGACCGCTACATTTAAATACAAATAAAGTATAAGCTAAGCCCTCTAAAAAACAATACTGCAAAGAAAACGCACTTGGATAGTAATAGATTCCAACTATAATACTTGCAGAAAAGGATGTACCCGTTAAAAATGCTGACGACGATCAAACAATACCTAAATCTACAAAACCTCCCCCAATATATATTCGAGATAAAAGTTTGAACAAGCTTGTGGATGGTACAAAATAAATAATTGGCACCAATAACTTCCATATTGTCCCCATTATCAAGGGGAATATAAAGGAAACTAAAGTCCAAATTTACACCGAAAAAAAAGTTCGTTCTATAACCAAGTATCTTAATGAAACTAAGATCAACCATTATACCTATCAGCTCGAAAGCAGCAAAGGGCTGGTAGTTGTAATTAAAGGCATCGAACTCTCTATTGATTGTAAAGATATTAAGAGTACTCTGAACTTAAAGAAAAATGAAGTGCATCCTATTTATAGTCTTAAATATTTGCTTCATCGTAGGGTAACAGTGGAGGAGCCACACAAGCGTGCAAATTCTGTACAATGTACAAACTACCAGGAATTTGGTTACTCAAAATCATATTTCACCCTTCGTCCAGTATGCGTAGCATGCGGAGACTTGCATGAAAGCGCAATTGTCAGTTAAGTGGCGATAATCCGGAATATAAAAAGTGTAGCAATTGTGGGAGCAATCATTCTGCCAATTAGAGGCTGTCCTGTATATAAGGATCTCAAGAACCGACTGCAGTCACAAAAAATATCCAACCGGTGTTAGACCTGAGCCCATTCGTACAGGAACAACGACAGATATATGTCCTCCACCTAACATGCTTGTAACCTCAAATGTATCTTATGCCAGTGCCTTACACTTAGGCTCACAACAACAAAGTGCAAACATGAATGTGAAGCCTAAGGCACAAATGTCTCAACGAAATGAACCAATTACACAAACCAATTTAAGTTCTATTCATAATGCGTGTAATGAGCCAGTGATGCAACCTCAAAATTCTAGTGAATTTGTTACAGACCCTGAATCAATCAATTTTAATGTTACAAAACTCTTTTCAAAAGATGATGAAAATACAAATGAAAATTTTGGATAAGATAAATTCTCTATAATGAATCATATAAAAATAACTCACTGGAACGCAAATGGTGTTTCGCAGCACAAACTAGAGATCATTAAGTATCTAGAGGACAGTAATGTAGATGTGATGCTTGTCTCCGAGACTCACTTGACTAGCGATAACAACTTCTTCATACCAGGCAATCTAGTTTATACGACAAATCATCCGGATGGAAAAACCCATGGTGGTACATGCATAATTTTAAGAAATCGTATAAAACACCAGTTTCTGGAGCCTTACTCATCCAATTATCTACAAGCAACGTCGATTCGGATGCAAACGCGTCATGGTAATCTGACGTTATCTGCTGTATATTGTCCTCCAAGTTTCTCAATATCTGAAAATACGTTCTAAAATTTATTTGTTAGCCTTAGAGATCGATTTTTGGCGGCCGGTGACTACAATGCTAAACACACCTATTGGGGTTCTCGTTTAGTAAATCCAAAAGGTCGGCAACTCTACAACACTCTAGTAAATTGGAAGAACAAGCTAGATTTCGTTTCTCCGGGTAGGCCTACATACTGGCCGGCGGATCCAAGAAAAATTCCTGATATTATTGACTTTGGTATCACAAGAAATATACCTAGAAACCTCATATCAGCAGTTACTCTTTATGAACTTTCATCCGATCACTCACCCGTTGATATTCTTTTACTCGATTATACAACAGCTGAGGATCGCCCGTATAGACTTATATCAAACAAAACAAATTGGTTGCAATACAAAAAATATATAAAGCACTTGAAAGTGATATGTTCGAGGCACAAAGGCGCTATATTAATATTCTATCACCTAAGAACACTAGATTATCACTCTGGAAAGCCCAAAATTCATTTAAAGCTCCTGTAGAACTGGAATCACCTATTACAGACCGATCTGGTAGTTGGGCACGTTCAGATGAAGAGAAGGCTAATGTATTTGCCAACCATTTGGAGTACGTGTTCCAACCAAATCCACCTACAAACAATTTTGTCCTTCCTCACCAGACAATCTTAACTTATGCAAATATATCTCTATTACAAACAAGCTTTGGGGAAATCGAATCAATTATAAAGACTCAACTGAATCCCACAAAATCTGCAGGTTACGATTGTATTGTGCCAAAAATGATGAACTTCCAAACGCAGCAATAGCATTTCTCTCGTATCTTTTCAATGCTATCCTTAGAATCCAATACTTTCCAATGCTATGGAAGAAATCATAAAGGTTCCAAAACCCGGGAAGGATAGGACATGTTCTTCATCATATACACCTATAAGTCTGCTTCCATGTCTTTCTAAACTATTTAAGTAGATTCTTATAGTCAAGCTCAACACCACCATTTTCAAATAAGTAGTACAATCCCTGATCATCAATTTGGATTGAAAGCAAAACATGGTACGATTGAGCAAGCCAATAGGGTTACTTCGGAAATAAGAACTTCCTTTGAAAATCGAGAATATTGCTCAGCAGTATTTCTCGATGTAGCACAAGCGTTTGATCGAGTATGGCACGAAGGTTTGATTAACAAAATTAAATGTCTTCTACCCCAAAATCTGCATAATATCTTGGAATCCTACATAACAAATCGAGTGTTTGTAGTAAGACAGAAAAAATGCATAACAAATGAAATTATGATAAAGGCAGTGTCCTGGGACCAACTTTATATATTTTATTTACTGCAGACATTCCAACATCTACTCAAATTGTCACATCGACTTTTGCCGATGACACTGCCATTATCAGCAGCTCCCGTTGCCCAGTTAAAGCATCTACAGTCCCGGATAATCATCTTAAAATCCTCCAGGAGTGGTTATCTAACTGGAGAATTACTGTCAATGAGGGGAAATTACATTTACATGAAATCGTCGGACATGCTCTCCAGTAACGTTGAATGGTGCTACAATTCCTCAAACTCATGAGGTAACTTACCTTGGTGTTCACCTGAAGAGAAGTCTCACCTGATGGAAACACATAGAAGCTAAAAAGACGTATATTAAACTAAGGGCACAAAGTCTTTACTATCTAATTAACTCTAAATCTGGTCTGAGACTTGAGTACAAGGTGTTACTGTATAACGCTGTTATCAAAGCAATCTGGACTTATGGTTCTGAATTGTGGGGTACCGCAAGCGCAAGTAACATCGAAGTTATACAAAGAGCACAATCCAAGATAATTAGAACAATTACAGGAGCTCCATGGTATATCAGGAATGAAGACAATCACAAAGATCTGGAAGTAGCAACAGTAAAAGATGAATGTTGAAAGCGTAAAGGTCCTTATATGGACAAACTAGCTCGACATGTTAATCCCCCAGCCAGAGCTCTTATCTGTACAAGGAGCTCATCTTGTCTGAATCGCTACTTTTACAGACCAGCCCGTTTGCTTACTTAGAAGCTTGTAGTGCTAATTGAACAGCTTAATCTTCCTTGCAGGAAGGACACAAGTGTATTAGTTGATACGAGTTGAATTATTATTGTAAGTCCTATTCATAAGTTTATATAGGAGATACAAACAAAAAAGTAAAACAAAAAGAATGACCACCTTGCATTAAAATTTAAGCAGTTGTACTCACTTCTTAACAGCAGATCTAAGCTGATAACTAATGGGAAACTAACGTTATACAATAGTGTAATTAAGCCTATATGGACGTACGGCATTCAATTATGGGGTACAGCCAAGAAAACAAACATAAATATAATACTGTAACAACAATCTAAAATGATTCGAACTATTGTTAATACGGACTGGTATATAGCAAACTATGATATTCATAAAGACTTCGGTGTAAAAATGGTTCAGAAAGAAATTATTAATGCAAGCAGTAGATATCACAAACTCAAGAACGACATACCAACGTTGAAATAACTGACCTTCTATCGCACGAACTGTCTTGACGTAGACACTTAAAACGAAGCAGACCAGTTTATCTAGCCGAACTCAGGATAGGGTTGGCGCTGAGAGGAACGTTGGGGTTGTTAAGCAGCCGCAGTTTCGTCTTGCTCGGGTTAACGTTTAGTCCACATCCTGTGGCCCACTTTAACAGTTTCCCCAGAACTCCCTGCATGATGTTGTTTATCACGCTAGGAAATAGCCATAATCACAACGTCGTCTGCATAAGCAACTACCTTTGACCCCGTCCTCTCCAATACATTTAGAATATTATCTATGACTAAAAGCTACAGCAGAGGAGAGATTACCCCACCCTGTGGTGTCCCTCTATTGACATATCTAGTTAGAGTCGAGTAACCTAGCTCTGACCGTACTTTTCTAGTTTTCAGCATTTTTACTAACCATTCTACAATGTCTTCTTCTACACCAATCTTGGCTAGAGAATCCTGGATAGCACTCGTGCTTATATCATTGAAAGCACCCTCTATATCAAAGAAGGCTGCCGGCGAGTATTGTTTGTATTGAATCGCTTCTCTGCCGTGCTTACTACCTCGTGTAGAGCCGTTTCAGTGGATCTACCTTTGAGGTACGCATGTTGGCACGTCGAGATGGTATATTTATCAATAGCAGATCGAAGATGGAGCTCCAATACTCTTTCCATCTTCTTCAAGAGGAACGATGTTAGACTGATTGGCCTGAAGTCTTTTGCGGATTCATGGCCAATATTCCCTGCCTTTGTTATGAAGACTACCTTGACTCTTCTCCAGTTGATTGGTATGTGGTTAAAAAGAATGCACGCTCTGAATAGCATCCTTGGCCAAGGGACTACCGTAACCTGTAGCTTCTGTAGCATTATCGGGTGAACCCCATCTATGCCAGGCGATTTGTAGGGCGAAAAAGTACTGATGGAATACAAAATGTTCTGATCTGTTGAGATCAAGTCAAGGTTTTGGGAAGATTGCCGCAACCGTACGGATACTTCAGAACCAGTTGACACATGTTTGCAGTCAGGGAAGTGAGTTTTAAGTAGTAGATCAAGTGTTTCAGCAGAAAATTCCGTCCATGTACCATCTTCCTTTTTAAAGAAAGAGGGGTCAACCCGTTCCTTGGACAGGGGGTTGCTTCTTGCTATCGACTTCTAACAAGAGGGCTGGATGATCATTTCGGCGTAGACGAGATGAGTTTCTTGTATGAACAAGAGCTCTGGCTAGTGGATTAATATGCTGCACAAGTTTATCCATATAGTAACGTTTTCGCTTAGATCACTCCTCTTTTACCTGCTGAACATTAAGATCTTTGTAAATGTCTTAATTTCTGATGTACCATAGAGCGCCTGTTATTGTTCTGAGAATTTTAGATTGGGATCTTTGTAAAACTTCAACAATACTCGCGCTTGCGATTATCCATACCTCTGAACCGTATGTCAAAATTGGTTTAATGATGAAGTTATACAGAAGAACCTTGTCCTCAAGTCGCAGGCCAGATCTTGAGTTTATTAACCAGTGGAGACTTTGTACTTTAAGTTTTATCAGAACTTTTTTTGATTCGATGTGGTTTCGCCAAGTAAGACGCATGTCCAGGTGAACGCCAAGATAGGTTACATCCTGTGTTTGAGGAATTGTAGTTCCATTTAAGTATACTGGATTACAATTTTTACGGTTTAGTGTAAATTACTTCGTTTATACGATAGCCGACTCTTTGTTTAGTCAGCTCGGGTCGACTAAGCCCAATTTTTAGGTGTTTATACGTGCATAGTCAATAAGAGCTTATTTTAACCGAGTTTCTTTGTTTACAATAATTTCACAGTTGCCATATGTAAAATATAATGTGGGTTACCCATCAAATTATATTTATTTAAAAACCAAAATGCATATAATAAAATATAAATGTATTAAGCTTATATTGCTTTTTAATAGTGTTTTACAATAATTTTACATAAAACATAAAAACATTAAAAAAATGAAACCCCTTGCATTCAAGCGCTTGCCAAATAGCGTTGTGTTTTAGAGTGTCGAAAGCTTTTTCAAAGTCGATAAAACAGAGGTAGAGAGACGAACGCCACTCAAACGACTGCTCGACAATCACTCTCAAGGTGTTTATGTGATCGACGCATGAGCAACGTGGAAGAAAGCCAGCTTGTTCTTTTCGTAACCCCTGCATGAGCGAGTTGGATAATCTTTTGTGAATTATATGCGCTATGACTTTGTTTACCATGCTAAGCAGCGTGATACCTCTCCAATTTTTGCATTCGGATAGATTAGCCTTCTTCGGGAGAAGAGTGATAATTCCTTCTTTTAGCTCAGAAGGTATTTTCCCGGAGTCCCAAATGTTTTTCAGTAAAGGCTTTAGAATCCGAGCGCTTATTTTAGGGTCAGCTTTGAGTAGTTCTGGATTGATGTTGTCGGGCCCGGGAGCCTTGTTGTTTTTCAGTGAACTAATCGCATTGGTTATCTCACCCACGTCCGGGTATGATGTTGAAATATCCCGCCGTGTTGAATGGCGTAGGCAGCCGCACAGCTGCATCGGTTGCGAGGACAGCGCAGGGAGCAACTTTTTATAATAGTTCTCCCAGATGTGAATTTGCTTGTCCTTGGACGTTGTTAGCTCGCCATTTTCATCTTTAAGCGGCTTGGTGGTTTTAACATTGGTGCTCGTTAGTTGTCTCACTGAGCGATAAAGATCTCGGATGCGATGCGTTTCCGCAGCAACTTGCGCTTTGCTCGCAAGATTATCACTTCAGATTCTTTTATCCGTTCTGGCACTTTTCTTAATTTGCTTATTGATGTTACTATAACATTGCTGCAACTTTGCTTTACATAGCCTCGTTTTTGCGCAGTTTAACTGATTTTTTACTTTTTTACGTTCGTTTATTAGGCTCCATGTATGATCGGAGATCCAGGTCTTCCGTTTAGTCACTTTGTAGCCAACGTGCTCTTCCACTGCGTTTACGAACGCTCCTTTTATCTGCTGCCATTCGGCTTTGTGTGCGCGTCCTGAATTGAGGGATGCGTCTAACGATTCTGAAAATCGTGCGCAAGTTGCTGGGTCTTTTAGTTTCTCGACATCGAACTTCTTTTGCGTTTTTCGGTTAGAGTCTTTGCTGACCGCCGCCACTTTGAGCCTAACTACTGCGATTAGAAAATGGTGATCACTTGCTACATCAGCTCCACGCTTATTGCGCACGTCCATTAAAAAGCCGCGCCACTTATGACTTATGGCAATGTGGTCGATTTGGTTTTCGGTAACTCAGTCCGGTGAAGTCCATGTGGTCTTATGTATACGCTTGTGCTTAAATAGCGTGACACCAATAACGAGATTATAGTTAGAGCAACACTCAGTAAACATCTCGCCACTCTCAGTGAGTGTTCCCAGGCCATGCTGGCCCATAGTCCTTTCAAGACCCATATTACATTGGCCAACCTGTGCGTTCATGTCGCCCATTAGGATGACTATGTCTCCTCTTTTGGTGTTTGTCAAGACGTTTGAGAGACTGCTGTAAAACGCATCCTTGACTACAAGGTCTGCGGCATTCGTCGGAGCATAGCATTGGAATATGGTCATATTACGTGCTCTTGTGCGCAACCTCACCGAGATGATCCTATTGGAGTGCACTTTCCTTTCAATGAGCGCCGCTGCAGCTGACTTGGAAAGAAGAAATCCGACACCAAGCTCTCTTCTTTGGTTGGGATGGTCTCCAGAAAAAATGAGTTTTTGGCCAGTTGCTGTTGTAATTTCACCCGAGTCAGCTCATTTGATTTCACATAGGCCAAGCACTAGAAGTTGGTAGCGCTCGAACTCTTTGCATAATTGCGACAATTTTGTTGGTTCAAGCAATGAACGCACATTCCATGTTCCTATTCGTGATCCTTTTTTCATGCTGAAGGTCGTCATCAATTTATCCGAATTATTTACTTCTTTGCTAGTTTTGGTTTCTGTAATCTGTTTGCTTTAAGATGAGTAGGGGATTGGCCTCCTGCATACGAATCGACGTTGCCTGTATGTAATTGGTTGAGTACGCATCGAGAGAGTGGTGTTTTATACGCTTTCTAATTGCAATACATGTACCGCCATGAGCTTTTCCATCTGGGTGATTTGTCTTGTAATTTGCGTAGCCCAGTAAAAAAAAGTTATTTTTGCTTGTGAGATGGGTCCCGCCGATTAGGATCACATCAACTTTTTTATCATCTAGTTATTTGATAAGTTCCAGTTTGTGCTGCAAATCGCCATTTGCGTTCCAGAGAGTTACTCTAAGGGGACCCATTATGCAGTGTTTAATTTATCCAAAATTTTAATTTGGATTTTCATTATCTCTTGGAGCGTGTTTTGCAACATTAACATAGATTGATAAAGGGTTTGAACCAAAGTCAGTATCATTGTCTCAGTGGAACTTTGTATTTGCATCACTGGTTCACTACACACATTTTGTTTTGATTTATTTCTTAACATTTGCTTATCTGGTCTGAACGTAAGACATTGGCATAGCACATATTTTGCGATACAGTCCTTGAAAGTGGACGCAAGTCTGTTGGAGTCGCTGCACGGATAGGTTCAGGTCTAGACCTAATTGTACCTTTTTGTTGTTGCAATCGGCTTTTAAATTCCTTATACACAGGGCAGCCTCTGTAATCAGCAGTGTGATTACCTGCACAGTTGCTGCACTTTTTAGCTCTGCGTTGCCACGGCTTAGTGTGCAGTTTGCTGTTTCGTGTAAGTCTGCACATGCTACACAAACTGCGCGTAGGGTAGCAGTTTGTACATTGCACAGGATTAGATCACTTGTGAGGTTGCTCTACCGTCACCCTATGATGAAGTACGTATTGGGGTTTATTTATGGGGTGGACTTCGTTTCTGCATATGCGCTGCACGTTTGGTGCTTATTCAACTTTAAACAAAGGCTGTGGTATTTTATTTTTATTAATTCTGTGGTAATAAGTCATAGTAGCTTATGTCGAAAATTGAGTGAATTGAGTTTGAACGCTATTACTATTAACCGCTTCAATACACGTATTTTGGCTAAAATAAATTCTAGAAATATGGTATAGAATCATAGTTATACTCAATATATAATTTACCCTGACCACTACAAATTCGTACACCTATGATTTTTTCACAAATCCAATTTTCAATCCCCTTTAGACATTTATTGGATTAAATAAACTAAATAAAATTTATTCTTGTTAGAAGGTTGTGAAATCTACTTTTATAAAAATATTTTACAAAATTTATTTAGCATGTATTTTATTTTTTATAAGCTACTATGACTTATTGCCACAGAATTACATTAATGACCACTGTGACTTCGAAACCTTTTTCTTTACAGTCAACTGTGGATTCAATTCCTTTAATTACCACTATCAGGCCTTTGCTGCTTTTAAGCTGATAGGTGTAATAATTGCGCTTAGATTCATTTCAGAATTCCGTTATAGCCTGGTAATTTGAATCCGAGTAGATCTGCACTTTTGTTTCTTTGATATTGTCATTGGTTAAAGGAACAATGTGGAACTATTTTTGCCGATTACTTTTGTAATGTTATCTACGAGCTTTATCGAGCTTTCCTCACGAATATCAGAGGAGGTTTCGGAGACTTGGCTTTTCTTTGTGTTATTTTTAGCATTCTAAATGGGGACTTCCTATCTTGCAAATAGTGCAAATCTATTTCCATACAAAAGTGTTATTTTAGCACAATTGCTTTTCTTCGGGTTAAGTTTTCGTGGTTTTTGTATTTGAATGTAGCGGTCAATGCCTGTCTGCACTGCATGTTTGTTTTTTGTTTTCCCGTTATGTAGTTGTTGATTTTCACCAAGTGCTGCTGTTGCTGTTTTAGCGCTACTTGCTTGCACTAAGATTGGTGAATTTGTTTTATTTACCTTGATTACCGTTTCTTTCAAGACAACGGATGATCTTGCTTATCTGAAGTTATTAAAGGAAAAAAGTACAAAGAATTGTAGTTTATTGTTTTCCATTGAAGTAAAATAGCCAAAATAAGCAAAACCAACCAATGCTGATTATGCCAACCTGCTTGTATATAAATTTTAAGATTTTCGAAGATTCAAATTCAAAGTTGTAAGTTCAATAAGAAATTTTAATAAACTAGTTGGCATTAAATTAAAAATCTCTTTTTTTATTTTTTAATTATTATATTTAATTGCGGCATAAGTGCGTGCTTGAGTCATTAATTTCAGATTGCGGTTCCAATTACAATTGCTCCCCCTTTTATACCATTTCGTAATCCAATTTGACAGTAATTCATAACGGATCATAAGTATTACATTTCAAAAGTATATAAACAAATAAGAAGACAAATCGATTTACAGTATAAATGTCATAGCGGATAATAAATACTAAGACTAATGATCAAAAGCAAATAAAAGGACAGAAGGTAGTAGATAAACAGTAGTTCGTAGCGGATCATAATACTTAATTTAAGAATAAATAATTTGCCTATGTCATACCATGCTATGATAACTTCCGCCTTCTTAAAGAGCGACATCCGCGGCCCCTGCTGGTGGTACTCACAGGATGTAGCGATGGATTGCTCGCAGGACACTATCCAAGATTCCGAGTCACAGCATAGATTTGGCGTCCGCAACAGCAATAGCGTACCTTTTACAAATTAGATTAAAACTACGAAATCAATTAATTGAAACGCACTGTAATTGCACATTTTCTGTTATTTTTTATTTCGCGATTGTCAAGAATAATTAGACTTAAGAGTTCAATCCATGTTAAAGAAAAAACAATGCCCTCCAAACTGTTTACCGATATTCTACTTCCTGATAAAGAGCTCCATGGAGAAGCTCGATGTCAATTTGCTTGTTGCTCGTGGCCGCAATTATCCCATTTTCTTTGTTGGATTGCATCTTATTTGAGAAATAGGGTTCAACGAGTGTTTTTAGTCCACTCTTTCTGGTTGAAAACGTCCAACTCGAGCGAGTCTCTACTTTTAATGACCTCGGTGTCCTTTTTGATCCCAAGTTGTGTTTTAACCAACATATTTTTTTGAAGTGAAAACTTCTTTAGGCGCGTTGAGCGATGTTTGGTAGAGGGTAAAACTATGAATTCGCGTTACCGACATGCTATACCGTTGTTCAGTTTTGTGCTCATTCGCTCATCTTCTTCTTGTTTTGTATTTGCTTGTTTGGAAATAGTACAGACCAGAGATGTACAATGAAGACATAAAGCAGGCTCATGAACACTTCGTAAATAAATGAGCCAGAAGAAGTCTCATATTCATGCAGAGTGAAAACAAGCTAACTCGCACTCATAAACGAAATGGATAATGAAAATGAAGAAAGTGTTGCTTCAATTTAATTTTCTTCATTCTATACTCTGGATTTCTTCGTTTTATTAATTTTCTTCAAACAAAGAACCAATTGATATTCCGATTTTTAATTTAATTATAAGTTGTAAAACACCTGAAATTGTAGAGGCGGGAGTAGCTATTTATCATTATACTCAAGATACAGATATTCTCCAAAAAAAATTTGATGAAAAATTTGATAACGCACCTATGATATTAAGTGGAGACTTCAATATTAACTTTGCAGATGATAAAAATATACCTTTACTTGAATTTTTGAATCAAGCTTTAGATTTGACTATGTCCAATGATCGAAAACTCGGTACTACAAAGTATAAAACGACGATCGATGCGGTATTGTCACGATACTTCAATAAATGTCAATACAACATTTTTCTCTCTTACTTCAGTTATCATAAGCCTATTGTATCCTTGTTAGGACATAATGAATGTATATAACTGTTGTTCGGAGTGCGGATACTGCAATTAATATGAAAATTCAAAAAAAGAAACCATTGTTATTTCATAATTATGTTTTCACTTAGGTCGGGAGTCCCATGACTGCTTAATGTACTTAATGAAATAAGTACAAGATATTTTTCACAAAATGTCTATTTTATGTATCACAACATTCCATTTGTATTCATTCACTCATATTCGAATGAATTATTGCGAATTCGAATACAAATGGGAATTTCAAGAAGTATGCGAATTCACTTCACTTTTGCTTTCAACTCAATTGCGCCAATTGTGAAATTAAGTGGCGTCACTAGTCGTCGATATTTACGATTATTTTAGGGAATTGCCGATTAAGACGATTAACCGAATGAGTATTTTCGGAACAATTAACCGGCTATTAATTGTTTTCCGCTTAATCGTGCCATCACTAATCATTTCATTATGATGAAATAGATGTTCTGCATAGACGTGTTTAATAAATAATTTAACAAAAAATAAAAATAATTTAAAGAAATAAAGAACATACGACTTTGACTCTATTTTCGTTAGTCGAAAAAATAAACTATTTTTACAATAAAACTAACAACTTAACCAATTTTGTGTACATATTAAAACGCTTTAACAAATTAACAAAATTCACTTAAAATTAATTAATTAGTTTTAATTTTATATCGAATTTGTTTTACTATGGGATATTTACCTAAGAAATTTATGATACTATTAATTTCATTAAGGTTACAAAGCGTACAATTCGAATTTCTGTGTCCATTCAAGAAAAGAAGGTCGCTTTTACCTTTAAAAATCCACATGCTATCACCTATTTTATACGTATTATTTAAATAGTTTCTCCCAATAATCCAGATCGTTTTATAACCGTGTACTTTTACAAGCTCTTTCCCACATTTTCCCCCATTTCTAATTTTCTCCCAGCAGCTCAAAAAGTAGACAAAATAATAGCTTTTGAGAATGACATAATTATATATCATGCATACAATAAAGTAAACGGTATACATCAGAGCTTACAAACCAAATATAAGAAAATATGCACATATGCTAATAACTGGAAGCTTAAAATAAATACTGAAAAATGTGTCAGAGTGTGCACCTCTTTGCATAGAACCCCACAAAGTGACTTTACGAAATATTACTCAAACAAAAAGTTATATAATTTAGCTGGTGTAATGAGAGTGGACAACTTCATAAAAAAATTAAAAAGAAATCATACACAAAAAAGTTCAGATTGCTTCAATAATAATTCAATTCTAGCTCCATATTACACAAATGAGGAATATATTATAAATACATTACAAAGCGGATTTGTACCCCGAGAGGCCTTTTTGTTTTTGCACAAAAATGGAATAATTCAAGATAACTCATCTATTCCAATATTTTATCATAGATTCAGAAGAGCAAATACAAAAGGTAGACGTTGAGGCTTTAGAAACATCTCAAGTCAGATTCGACCAATCTATAGCAAATAAAGATGCAAGGATTAGTATAAAAAATAAGCTCAAATACTGGTGGCTGTTTGACACTTATAACGCATAACTCATAACCTGCTTCATTGCATGTATATTTTTTATCTTCTAAGTGTAGTTTAGTTTAGTTTTAATTTAGTTTAAGTTTTATTTTATATAAATATCTAAGTAATTTTTTTTGTTTAAATAAAACTTATATACAAATTCTGTAAGTAAGTAATAATATAAAAGAATATAATTTATTAAAAGTAATGTAAACTTTTGCTTATAAGTACTTGACGGCTCATTTACGGGACATTGTACGAAAAATATCATTATGCATAAAACTAGCGTTTATTATAGTACTCATGTAATATATAATATAATTAATAAACAATTAAAAAAACAAAAAAAAAAAAAAAAAACACAGCAAATGACAGAATTTTAAGGTTTCTAGTACCCAATACTTTGAAACAAAAATTTTTTTGGTACAAAAGATAAAGCAAAAATTTGATCAGCCAGGGCTGGGATACTTTGAGTAGTGCTGCCAAGTTTTTGGTTATGTCCGCCTTTTTTTGGTCATTCTCGACATTAAGCAGCTGATCATTGAACAAAACAATTTGAAGAAAATGGTTGGTCACGGGGGGTTGGTCTTATGGTTTCGTCACGTAGTCAATAGTCTCTAGGGAAATGTCGCGCTTTTTCGAGCTATATTCAAGTATGGCACACAGGGTTTATCCCAATTTCCGGAAGCCATTTGACCTCACAACGGATGCATCCTCGCACGCGTTGGGAGCAGTACTATTCCAGGAGGGTCGCCCATGATTTCTCGAACTCTGGAAAAAAAGCGGAGAATTTCGCCACAAACGAGAGAGAGTTGCTATCCATTGTCTGGGCTTTGCAAAAACTCAGACACTATCTGTACGGTGTTAGAGAACTTAACATTTACACAGATCATCAGCCTCTGACTTTCACAGTTTCGGATCGTAATCCCAACGCTAAGGTAGAAAGATGGAAGGCATCAATTAAGGAGTACAATAGTGAGGAATCGCTCAGTTATATCATTGAGTCGGTGGACACACCACAGTGGGTTTTGAAATTGGGACCATTTCCATCCAAAAGAACGTTTATTATATTTAGTACTAAAATTCGTCTTCATATATCCTTTACTGACAACGACAACCTATTGAAAATGTTACAGGAGGTGGTTAATTTGGAAGAGGTTAATGTTTTGTATTGCTATTTACCAACTCTTGCTTGGATACAAAATGGGATAGTACAGATGTTTCCATCGGTCACCTTCCGTCACACAACAAAAATGGTAACGGACTTCTTTGATCCGAATGAGCAATTGAAAATCATTAGCCAGGAGCACAACAGGGTGCATCGTGTTTCGCAGGAGAATGTGAAACAAATATTAAACGACTACTTCTTCCGAAAAATGGAGAGGAAAGCCAAGGAGGCTGTTAGAAATTGTCGAGTATGCTCAAGGGCAAAATACAAAGCATCCAATTGCTTGAACTCTGACCCCAGAATATTAATTTTTTTATTATTTATTTATTTTTTTGAAATGGCATTGACAAAGAATCTGTCAGCTTAAGACAAAAATATATGTAAAAATTAACACTTAAAAGTAAGACAAAAATAAAAAGAGACTAACTTTGGCTATGCCGAAGTTGTAATACTCTTCACGCCTAAGCTAGTGGTCTGAGAGTCTTGCAATTTATAAGGTTGGTGGCTATGGGCTAGACACTTATAGTGTCAAAATTTTAAGTCGATAGTACAAAAAACAAAAAAGTTTTTCTAATAAGAACTTTCATTTGGATAACGGTTTGTATGGGGGGTGCCCCTACTAGTAGTCCGAGTCTTGAAATTTTCATGGTTTGTGGATATGGGTCAGAGACTTATAGTGTTCCAATTTCAGTTCAATGAGACAAAAAAAAAAAGTTTCTCTAATAAAAATAATAATTTAAAAGGTAGTTTGTATGGGAGGTACGCCCCCTAGTGGTCCGATTCGGCTGATTCACGAACTTGACCGGCGTTTGGTAAAAAGAAACCGATGTACAAAATTTTAGCTCTCTAGCTCAAAAACTTAAGGACTAGGAGTGCGAACAGACGGACAGACGAACATGGCTAAATCAACTCGTCTCATCGAGCTGATCACAAATATATACGAGTATCCGTATCCGGAATACTTTTAGAGGTACACCCATTAATATTAATTACAAACGATATGCGATCGTATAAGGATTTTAAAATCTCGCGCTGATACCTATTGCGTAGAATTTTTACCATCATAATCTATGATCTACTTAACAGAATCAAATGTTCTACGGAAGTCGATGAACAGAGCGAAAGCAGAAGCCTTTTGATGTCTAAGGTGGAGATGAATCGCAGATTGCAGCACAAAAATATTATCGATACAGCTTCTTTTGTTTCGAAAACCATTTTGCGTTTCGGATAATGCCTTTTTAGTATTTGCCCAGGCAGTAAGTCTTTGGAATAATATTGAGGTGAAAATTTTGGCAACGGAATTACAAAGTGCGATCCCTCTATAATTTAAGGGGTACAGACTGAAATTGCTACATCTGAACGAGGTGGGTAGATATTTGAATAGAATTTTTCCGATTCCGATATTGAGTTGGAAGTAGAATGGTTTATTTTGCAAGACCGGATTACACTCCAACAGTCAGATGAATTATTCACATTTGCAAATTTGGTTTTGATATTTGCAAAGTATTTTTCTTTATTGTGGTGAATTAGGTTTTTATAATGTTGCTTTGCGAGGTGAAATAAAGCATTATCAGTAGGATTGGAGTTTGAAGTGCAAATTAGCGCTGCTTTAGAGCATTGTTTACATTCTTTTTGCTGTTTAATAGTTCATAGTCGAACCATTGGGAGCTGGTATCAAAAAGTTGACGAATCACAATCTTTACATCATCACGACCAGAAAATAAATTATTATTTTTATTCCAGATTAACCAATTGTTTGTTATTTTGACGCGATCATCTCTTACTATTACTTTATGCACAAAACTTACGGATTCGATTTCTTTTTTTTAAGAAAGAGCATTATTTTATCGTTTTGCTGAATTAGGTCACATTTGATAAAAATGTTTGTGCCTCTTAGCTTCTTCGTGTTTTTAAATATTTGGCCTATCGATTCTGAGGGACCCAGTTCAGCTACTGCAGCCAGTTTGCCATTAGCTATGAAAAGTTTCCTAGTTGTTTTGATAGAAGTGGGTGCCATTAAACATAGAACATCATTGATCACACGCTTTACTTTAAAATGGGTAGATTTTTTCGCTTCTAGGCCTTTGAAAATGAGGTTTTTCTGCTTTACGAGGGGGGACCAAAAAAAACGGGAATTTCGGCATAACTTCTTTATTTCTTAATATTTTAACACCAAATTTTGATCACCTTCAAAGTATTCGCCATTGACCACAACGCACTTCTCCAAATGATTCTTCCATTGTTCAAAACAGTTTTTAAATTCACTCATCGGGATGTCCTTTAAGCCTTCCAGCGATTTTTGTTTCACCTCCTCCACAGTGGAGCTTTCCTTTCATATTCCTTTTGAGTCTGGGGAACAAAAAGAAGTCACAGGGGGCTAGATCCGGTGAGTATGGGGGATGGACAATCTGTGTCATGGCGTTTTTGGTCAAAAATTGCTTCACGGAAAGGGCGGTGTGGGCTGGCGCGTAGTCATGATGAAAGAAACTGTCGCTGCAACCCTTCTCATGTGTAAATCTTCCGATAAAATTCTCTGAATTGAACTCCATGACATTCCCGACATCTCACAGAGTCGATCAATGGTTCGGCGATGGTCTTCACGAACGAGGGCATTGATTTTGTAGACATTATCATCAGTTCTTGACGTTGAGGGGCGTCCTGAACGAAGTTGTTCGCGAAAATCTGCCATTACGTTTTCACCGAAATATAAAAAGTTGTTTTACTAAAAAAATCTCATAGGCGAACCGATGCACTCACAGCGACAAAACTTTACACACTGACGCAGATGGCGTGACACTAACGGACATGTGGTCAAACAATAGGTTCCCCCACTCTCCCTCCCCACCACAGCGTAATTCCCGTTTTTTTATTTTTGGGTCCCCCCTCGTATACTTTATGTGGTCTGCGATGTCTCCTTCTGTGTGTTATCAACTTCATTACAAACTTATAATACTATTCACTAACTTGAAGAGTATAAAAACATGAAAATAAATAAAAAAGGATAACATGATCTGACCCGATGGGGGAAATTTATTTGCAAATAGTAGCGAGCTATGCCCCTACTCACAACCATGTGGGGTCAGAGACATATAAACAAATAAACTACAATAGTGCTGATGGTATAGGTGACCCAAATCAGCGACATCCAGTTATTCCAGCCTGCAGTGTGATCAGGAGTCCCGTTGGCAGCGAATGACGATGGTATTAATCGATGATGGCGATATCTCGGGTGAGAGAGTAGTGCATTCAATGCTAAAAGGAACAAATTTTCTGGTAGGACGACTAGGGACACAAAAGTTTAACTGATACAATAGCTCAGGAAAATCAATTTCCCCAACTATGAGATTATGAAGAAAACTAATCCCAAGAGCTATCCTACGACGCACCAAAGATGGAAGACTGATAAGAAGGAGCCTATCAGAGTAAGATGGCAAACGCGAATTAGGATTCCAGTTTAGGCCACGAAGGGCAAACAGGAGGAATTGTTTCTGTACAGACTCAATTCGAACTTGATTATTTATATATTGCGGTGATCAAATGCAAGAGCAATACTCGAGGAATCGACGCACAAGAGATATAAAAAGAATCTTTGTGGTATAAGGGTCATCAAATTCAATAGACCAACATTTAATGAAACCAAAAACACTCTTCGCTGTATTTACGATAGAAGAGATATGTTGGTTAAAACACAGCTTGGAATCAAATTGGTCATTAAAAGTAGGTCGAGTTGGACGTATTCAATCATGTATGTAAAAAAATGAGGTTTACACCGATGATACGTCATGAACTTACATTTGGAGATATTTAGATATAAGTAATTTGCAGAACACCAAGAACGTAAAGAATCAAGATCCTCTTGGAGTCTGAGATGGGAGGCACCATCTTTAAATGAAAGGCACAATTTTACATCATCAGCGCACATGAGGACACGATGATGGAGAAAGGGAGATCACTCGCAAAAAGGTTAAACAATAATGGGCACAGATGGCTCCCTTGAGGAACTCCAGAAGCGACAAAGACTGGACCAGAATGAGTGGACTTAAATAACACTCGTTGAACCCTATTTCTCAAATAAGATGCAATCCTTGTTGGATGGAAGAAGTTGTGGAAAACCTAAATGATCAAGTATATATACACGCAGATCATGATTAACAGAATCAAACGCTATACTGAAGTCAGTGTAAATAACATCAGTTTGACGTTTGTCCCTAAAACCAAGATTTACAAAAGATGTAAACTCAAGCAAGTTTGTAGCTTAAGATCGCTTTTGCATAAAACCATGTTGACACGGAGAAATAATTGTTTTACAAAGTGATAAAAGGTTGAAGTGAGCATTTTTTCAAACAATTTTGCGATTGCAGAAAGTTTAGCAATACCCCTGTAATTGGATATGTCAGCTTTGTTGCCTTTTTTGTGTAGGGGAATAATAAAGGATTCCTTCCAGATAGGAGGGAAAGATGCGCTCTGAAGTGATAAATTGAAAAGTTTCAAAAGTGGCTTACACAGAGACTCAGCACAGTGCTTAGGCAGACAACTAGGTATTTTGTCTGGGCCGGGTAAGTGGAATTCAACTTTTTAAAATTTTTAAGAAGACATTCCTCCCTAATTACAGGAGAAACAAAGATGTTACAATGGGAAATGGGATAAGGATACAGGTTTTGAATATAGGAATCAGAGGAATAAGTGGATTGAAAGAATTTTGCAAACAGATCTGCAGTACCCGAATCACTGTGGTAATGTTCATTAACTAGATACAATGATGAGCGAAATAAAGAAGATTTGCGCTTTGAGTTCATAAAGTTATAGAACTGCTTAGGGTCGCGTGAAAATTGCTGTCTACAACGTGTGAGATAGTTATTATAACAAAGGTTATTTGATGAAAGAAAATTAGCCCGGGCCACACAAAAGTTAGCAAAAGCAATAGAAGAGCCAGAACTCTTAAATTTTTTATATAGCCTCGATTTAATGTTCTTCACATTAAAAAGTCTTCTTGTAAACCAAAGTGGTTTATATGACACTTTCGAAACAGCGTTATAGGGAACATAGGCATCAAATATATTGTATATCACTCCATAGAAAAAATTAATAGCAGTAGTCATATCACTGCAATTGTACAAAAAAGACCAATCTATTCCGAGAAAGACTGCATTTAGTTTGGCAAAGTTCACTTTGCGAAAACAGAATCGACGCATAGAAGAAGATGTGGAGTCTGAAACAGGACGGGTTACAGAATGGGATATTTCCAAAGATGGATGGTAAGTATCCTCAGGAATACTTAAAGGTTGGCATCTTGATACAGAAGTACCAGCATAATCATTACTAAACACAAAATCTAGTGATCTATTGATGAAACAAAGAGAGAGGCGAAATTTCATCTATTCAATACTCATAGCAGAGAAGGGCAACGAAAATTCACTTCCTCTCACAAAGATGCGTGTTGTTTCTATCGCTCTCATGCATAACGTTGTTGTTCTCACTTGTTTGATTAGTCCGTTCTTATGTTGTTGTTGTCTATGTCTGAACTATTTCCAAACAAACAAATACACAACGAAACGACGCTATCATTGAAAATGCCCAAACTTATATCTGCAGTAACTATTTCATTCTTCTCCCTTCTCCACTTGCACGCCATCACATTTCAATTATCCCCAATAATAGGCTGTTTTACACTGGCCATGATTCGAATCAATGGTGCACCGACGCTGATTCGCATCAAAGTCGACAACAACCACAAGGAAAAGTGACATCATTTAGGGGTTGTTGTTGTTATAGAATGTGATGCAAATCAAAGTCGTATCACGAATTGATACGGCTCTGATTCAGAATTGAGAATGGTCAGTCGCGTTAGTGTTGTGCAATTTCTGCGTATTTTATGTCATTTTTGACTGTGTTTTCCTTCTTTGTTGCGTTCCAACATAAAACAGCTGATCATTGCAAAAATAAAATGTTAAGTAAATTTTAAATTGTAATTTATTTTTTAAATATTAAATAAGTAGCAGGAATGAAAAAAGAAGCTGTAAAAAAATAATTTGCATACACTGCAAGTTGCTCTCAATCATCTATTTTTCATAAAATGTCCATTTTAATTATCACAATTAGCCACAACGTTCCATTTGTATGTATAACCAAAACAAAAAACAGCTGTTTTTTTAGCGAAACCTATGTGGTTCGTTGGAAATGCAACAATTTTTCAGTAGTGTGATAGTGTATTCAGACAGGAGCTAGATCACGATTTTTAACTGAAACTGCGATGAGTGTACAGAGACTTTGCACAGTTTAGAACAGCTGTTTTTTGTTTCGGTTGTACATACAAATGGAACGTTGTGGCTAATTGTTAGAAATAAAATGGAACTTGTGTGAGAAATACTAATTGAGAACATTTCGTAGTGTATGCAAATAATTCTTGCAGCTTTTTTTTCATTCCTGCTACTTATTTTATTAATATTTAAAAAATAAATTACAATTTAAAATTTACTTCAAATTGTTTTGTGCAATGATCAGCTGTGTTCTGTTTTGGTTTGAAAAAAAAAAAATAGAGGAAGTCTGTCAGAAATGACAGTTCCTAACCGGAAATTACCGACAATTTTCAAACACTATTAGAAATTTGTCAACCTTGTTTTGATTCCATTGGAGAATCTACTTGAATCGTCAGCCCTGTTTTGATTCAATTGTTGTATCTACCTGTATCGATTCACATTCTGCAACAACAACTGTCATTTTTCCTTGTGATTGTTGTCCGATTCAACTTAGAATCGATTCATGTTCAGTTTGAAAACCTATAAAAAGACAGTTTTAAACTCATCATAAAAAATGGAAATAATGAACCGAAAATGTCTATTAATCGGTAAATTAATTACAATTAATTTTTATTAATAATCGGTTCTATTCAATTAATCGTATGACACATTAATTGTTTAATAAATTTTTTGTTACCATCACTAGTGATGATTTGTTTGTCCACAGATGAACTGTTTGCGCAAATGCAAAAATGAAGAAGAAGAAATTTGAAGATAATCAAAACTTTCTGGTTTCAAAAAAACCACTCAGCCGAATTTTCCCCTTAAAAAAATCCGAAAAGATATGTATGTACTTAATTAAAAAAGTATTTAGTACAAAGGTACTTCGATAATCAAGTTGAGAGTGACCATGTTTAATCGTATTTGTCCGAAATTTTTTCTATGCAAATTTTTTTCCCACCCTATCATAGTAGTTGATATAAGTAGAGAAGCAAACTCAAAAATTAAGAAAATATTGTCCAGAATTTTTGTTGGTCGGTTTATGTGTATCTATTTTTCTTGTTTTTTTTTTTTCTTTATTTAGTCATAATTTTTAAGCCAAGTTAAAGTGTAAGTGGCTTATCAAATAAGTTTATTTACATAATTAAAATGCTTCGGTAGATTTGTCGGTTGTCTGTCGTGCGTCTCTATTACCAAATAAAATGCATGTATTACCTAAAGTTTATGTACTTATATATAAGTATGTATAAACAACTGTAAAATAATCATTTATCGTATATTTTTATAACTGAGTGTGCGTATTCAGTATTTGCGGTGAAAAAAAAAAACTGAACTGCTTTCACATGTAGTATTTATTTTGTTTTGTTTCTTTTGCTTCGTTTATCATCTGTATCAGAATATATTTAAATATATATATACATACACATTTATTATTTGTTGCGCGAAAAACTGGTTAAATAAAAAAAAATTCGTGGCAACGTCATACTTAATTATTTTTTGCACACTAAGGTTTCCTAAGAATACTATCTAAAATTTAAGACACTAATTTTCATATGCTGCTGATATTTAATATTTGAAAGTTTCTTTTGTCGTTTGGCGAGTGTGTGTGCGCGTGTGTTGTGTCTGCCTACCTATTCGTATCAAATCATTATCATTGAAACAACCAAAAATACGTAATTTAATCTTTGCTACAAAACTTTAACTATCTTTTGTGTACATAAATTATTCTCAGATTGGATTCAGAATATTAAGGTTCCTTAATTACGTAAAATGGCCCAGCTCTCCTTGATATAAAGTGGTGCTACAAAAATGACCAGTCTAATGTATGACAAATACATAATAGATATATCTTTCTTTAAAACTGAATGTGATTTTTTTAGGTTAAGGAATATTAGGCATAAAAATGCTAACAAAAAACCTATGGAAAAATATATACATATCGCTCATTTATTGCAAGACGATCATAACTCAAAAAACATCATTTCGAGAAAATTAAGTTTAAAGTTTTAAATCTACTTTAAAAAAGCGTTATATTTTCTCGAATAAACAAAAATAAAATATACCGATGTTTGGGAACCATAAACGATCTTCACACGTAATTGAATGCAGCACAACTCAGATATACTGCTCTAATGACTTAAAAAAGTCGGAACTTTGGAAATGGAAACGCTTACGCTCTGTGTATGTTGCATAGGTCGATGAAATTTTTACACAATATAAATTATCTTATAACGGATATTTCTGCTTTATTAACTCAAAAATCTTGTATTTTGAGTTATGACAGACTAGAAGTAAATGAGCGATATGTGCATAGATGTATGTATATATATACAAACAAAAAGGCGTATAAATGTCTTTGTCGCTTTGACTTTGTTTCATATCGATTTTATTGTGCACACGCCATCATTTTGTTTCATATTTTCTGTTTTTAACGAAGCTTGAAATAATCCAAGAATAATACATAATAAGCTCAGAATACGCTCATACGAATCAATTAACGCGCCCGTTTTCGTCCTTCCGATACCATTGCTTGAATGTGCTACGACTAATTTGCCACACGTATTAAGGTATTAAATAATCAACGGCTTAACGACTCTTCTACATCCCTTTTACTTATATAAAAATTAAATATATTACGAAGAAATATTTTTTAAAAATCTATTCTTTTATTTGTGGTTTTTTAGATTTAAAAATATTAAGACTAGACGTACGTGATCGATGAATTGGTAAGAAAACTTCTTACCAATGATTTCGCTGCTTCAAATGAAATTTCGTTCGTTACTGGTATTACTATCAAAAGTATGGACATGTATTTGTTTCATGTTCAATCGCCAAGTACGGGCTGTAAGTATTTTATTCTATTTTATTACTAAAAATTAACTCCCTTTCTATATCTACTTTTTATTATTTTATTATATAATAATAAAAAAGAACAAGACAACAGAACATTAATGTCGTTTTAACGAAGCTTGCGTATTTTTCAATATTCAATATTTACCCTTTTTCGTTAACATAAGTTGCTTCCCTACATAGTATGTAGGGTCTCATAAAAAATGTCTCAAATGATTTCATTGACGCCATTCCAAATCCCAAACATGAAGAGATTATTCAACCAGATGGTGACCCAAAGATTTGCATGTCAGACTCATCATACCACTTGAAGGAGTGGTCGGCCCAAAGCCCAGACATCAATCCGAGCGATAATTTGGTATCATTGGGGAAGGAGAGGTTTTTTCCATAAAGCAGCCACTATGAAAAATTTTTATTAGAAAAACTTTTGTTTTTTGTACCATCGACTTGTATTTGGACACTATAAGTGTCTGACCCATATTCACCAACCATATTCAAAATTTTCGGACCACTGGGAGGGAAACGTCCCATACAAACAAAGATTCATATTCATCTTCTTATTAGAAAAACTTTTTGTTTTTTGTACTATGGAACTGAAATTTGGACACTACAAGTATCTGACCCATATCCAACATTGTAAATACACGCAGTGAATATTGTTATAAGTTTGTAACACACAGAAGGACACATCGGAGACCCAATAAAGTACATATATTCTTGATCAGCGCGACGAGACGAGTTGTTCTAGCAATGTCCGTCTGTCTGTCTACTCTACTATGTCTGTGTGAAAACTCTACTATCACGTAATAAATGGCCCTGATCTGATGTCTCAGAAATATAAAATCGCAATTCATTGAATGATCGAACTCTACTGGGGGCAACATACAATTGTCCGTGACTAAACACAGGCTGTCTCAACAAAATTCCAATTTTTTGAAACGTTTGACCTTGGGATTTATTTATAGTCATCGCAAAAGCTGGAATGACTGGAAATTGAGTTCTTTGAAATTTGAACGGTAAAAGAGTTCCCGAATAAGTCAAATGAATACGGGGATTTAAAATTCGATTACGCGCTACACCTGTACCTCGCAATCTATTGAGATTCGGTGCAATCGTTTTACACGCATGAGAGTTCTGTTAACTAATGACTTTTCCTGTATTTAAATTCCGTATTAATAATACAATACAGTTTTCTTTTAAAATCAATTTATGGGGAGGCTAACCTGATACAGTATTCAAAAACTCAATAGGAAAATTATTATGTTCACGTGTATCATCACTGACAATTTTATCAAAGCTGTAGTAGTCTGCTCCTCTCCAGGCATTCGTTTTAAGACTTCTAAATTTATAAATGAACAATCATCATTTTTTGGAACCAAAATAACTGAATTCAAAATGTCAGTAGATAAAATGGTTTCCGGAATATTTCCAAATATATCATTGATGATGTTTACAGCTTCACAAATTAAATTATTCGGTATTTCAACGATATCCGAACCGAACTGAGGAAAAGCTTCCATTTCACCGCTACCAAGTGATATAAGAAACTGAACAAATTGAATTTCATGAGGATGGGCTCTCATATTTCGAGTTAAAGTGACATAATGAAAGTTTCGAAATTCAGACCACGATGTAATACAATTTTCGATGAGGGTAACACGTGAACCATGAGGAACAACTGGCAGGATTTGTCTAAAATCACCGCATAACAAAATTGTTTTCCTCCCAAATAATTTGTCTCTATTCTCTCCCAAACTCAAATCTCTCAGAAATCTATCAATTAATTTCAAAGCATAAAGAGGACACATTGAAAATTCGTCGATTATAATCAGTGACGCAGAATTAAGGAATCTACCTTGACTACTGTATAGTTGAAACTGTATTTTCTAATAATGGAATAGGTAATTTAAACTAATTGTGTAAGATCGTCCCATCGGTTAAGAGTATAGAAGCGATACCGCTGAAAGCTGTGGGTATACAGCGAAGATTTAATGAATTTAATTTATGAATGATTGCTGTTTGGACATAAGTTTTCCTACAACCTGCGTGAGCCGTTAAACAAAATACATTGCTACCAGTATCATGATTCAAAACTTCTCGTAAAACACTATCTATAATATTACGTTGTTCATCATTAGCGTTATTAAAAATATCTTGAAAAATATTTTCTTCTTCAACGCGGTTAGTACTATCACTGAAAACAGAGTCAACAGGGAAATAACCAGGGATTGGAAGACCAATGATTTTTGACAAGAATATCATCGATTATTATAAGTGTTCGATTATAAGAAATATCCTGACTTTAGCCTATAAGAAAATCTTCACTCATATCATCTTTGAATCCATTCCATAAAACTAACACATTCGCTGGAACTTTCAAACCACAAATAAACCCAAATAACTCTCGCAATTTTCTTGAAGAATTAGTTTGTTTACTTCATTTAAACATTTACGACATTCGTTGTCATTAGATGCAATCCCCCTCGCATGACATGCTTCCACAAAAGTAGGATACACAACCCCATTATAGAGTCGTAAATCCTCAAAAGACTTGGCACCACGAATGTGTAATAGAAGTAACCGTAAATGAAGTAACTCGAATCTTTAGGAGACACAACATACATTCGAGAAATAACTTTCTCTGCCCCACGTTGTCTAACTGTCCACTTTTTTGCTTTACCATCCCACACGAAATATTCTGGAATTTCAATATACAGAAATTCATTTGCAGAAGCAACGTTGAATACAAAGTATGCTAATAATTTGGTTCTTGGAGGATTAGCTACGGCCTGTTCCACATTTCCTTCTCTAAAGTAAGTATTTTGCCTTCCAGGCAGGCAGGTGGCGATCCAGCCGACCAATTGTATGAGACTGATAATGCATTGGGAATTCAAATATCCTCCAAGCAGCCTCAGTGGAACCCACATTTCTACTGCTTAAGAAATTTTGGGTCTCATCTATCACGATTTCATTCGGCTCAACATTCTCAACACCAAATTGTAAAGTCGCACAATCATACCCTTTATAAACATACTTGTAAATGTATTTTACCCTCTTAACAGTCGTGCAAATTTCAACATTCAAATATCAATTAAACTTAGCTAAAAGATACTAATTGTATGGGACCACAAATCTATTATCAACACTATGCCCACGAACATCAACAGAAATACCATTATCACGACGTCTCTATACTGGATAACCATTCACACTATCATGAGTATGTTCTGAGAAATCTTTTGGGACATTTTTAGAACATTTTCCTTCTCGCATGCACACCGAATTAGGATTAAGTACACCACAGGGACCATGAATCATATGACTTTTAGTAAGTTATGTAATTTTTGATGAGTATGATGATCAGGAATTTCAGCAGAAACAATTTTATCAATAATTTCAGTTGATAACTCTATCATCATTTTCCAAAGTCAACAAAACATGTGCATGAGGGAGACCAAGTTTTTGATATTCAATTGTGTAAATAATAGCATCAACTTTACCGAACATCTGGTTTTTAACTATCAAGTTGATCAGTTCATTCAATTTAATTTTGAAAACGCGAACAGCAATATCAGGTCGAAAGGTCCATATAAGGCTTCTACAATTTCGGTCCATTTTGGATTACGTGTCATAGTTATGAATAACGAAGGTTTGCTCTTACGCTGTACAATACACATAGCATCTAAGTAATTCTGAAACGTATTTCGTGGAGAACCTAGGAATGTGAAAGGTAAAATGACTTTATGACCAACTTTAGAATCACTACCATTTGGAATTTAATTTATAAAATCAATTAAGTTATTATAAAGGTCACCACGAAGAGCAGCCTGATTTTGTTTAATTAAATGTAATCTGGTACTTTCAATTCGAACATACATATCAACGATCCATTGAAGAAATAATTTTTGGGAAAAATGTAGAAGACTAAATTCATCACGAATAGCATGACGATAACATCCATACTGTAACATAGCAACTTTGTTTCGAGGAACATTAGAATTAGAAGTAGAAGCAATGTTATGTGACATAAGTATTTACATGCGAACCGGTATCACCATTAGGAAACAACAAAGGAAATGCCAACGGATCAAATGAAGAGTCCAAAACAGAAGCATTATGAAGTTTCATCATCAGTCTGAATCTGAAGATCACAGTCTTTAGTTACCTTAATCATCATACAAACATTAGCAGTTGTATTTTCAGGACGGTGACAATATTCAGCCATTGACCTAATAGACGAAGATCCCAGAGCCACCAGACATCACATATTTTGTTATTGACAAAATTGTAAAATTGAGTAGTGTTAGTATGTACTATCATCGTATGCCTACCTGATAACTTGTCCAGACGGCCATTTCCCAGGTATCAGGTCATCAAAGTACATAAAAAAATTATTAATCTCACTTTTTTTATAATGGCTGATTTTTACATATATGTTAAATAATATAGTCAAGAATCAGTAATGAAAACTGGCAGACACGTCCCGTCGGCCGTTTCCCCTACCAGATGCTTCAAAGTTGAGAAAATAAAAAACAATTAATATCATATACCGCTATGAGTATGAGCGAGAGGACAGTATACGCGCTCACGAGCGTGAGTGAGACATATATGAAAGTTATTGCATTGTATTGTGTTGTGGGTGAGACATATACATGGTGTAAGAAAACAAGGTGACGCCAATTTGGCTTGTTACGCTCTCAAAATTCGCCCAATCTCATTTTTTAGTAAATAAGTATCATCAGTGTATTAAAACGCTGAAAAACACGCATTTAGTGTTGAACACAACGTGAACATGCATTGAAAATGTAAAATTAGTGTTATGAAATCAATTTTTTGCGCTTTGATCAGCTGTGTTCGGAGAAATTGTGTTCAAAATAAAATTATTAAAAAGAAATTTAAATTGAAAATGCGGTGTAAATTGAATAAAATACTGAATTAAACAATAAAACAGTAAATTTTATATGTTTCATACACTTTGCAGGCAGTTAAATATGTACATTACAACATACGTAAACAATGAACATAAGATAGTGCTGTGCAGCGTAAAAATTAAGAAATAAGGACCATTTGAAGAGATCGACACATAGCGGTAAAAAATTGGCGGCACCTTGTTTTCTTACACCATGAGACATATAAGAGTGTTATTGCCCTCGTCCTCTTATTGCGGTTTATTCTCAGACAGTCAGTTGAGTGCATCAGATGTGTAGTGATTTCATTAAAAACGCGTGTAAGAAAAATGCAAATATTTGAATTGTTTAAAAAAATAAAATGGCTAATTTGTTAAAATATTTGCTTTGTTATAATTCAGATGTGAATTTAATATTATTTACGGAAGAGCCGTTAGAAAAGAGGATTCATTTTGCAACAGAAAAGAGGATTCATTTTGCAACAGAAAAGAACATAGCTTAAACCATAGCTTATGTTGTTTTGCCGGGTGAACTATTTGTCAGTGGTTATCATAGACTATGCTACAAACCATTTACAGCGTTACATAAAAAGTACTATTTACCAAAAAAAAGTAGCAGATCAATTACCGTATTTTGTCAGTCAGTCGCTGGAGGAAGAAGAATTAGGTAACTTATTTTCGCTTCTCATAATTTTTATGTCTCTTTAGTTTTCCAAATTTTAATTTCTTGGATTGTTTTTAACAGTGGTAAATCTTGAGAATAATACTGATGAACAAGACGACGATTTAGATATTCAATACTAAGATTGGCTCGAAGATGAATTATCTAATTTCAACGACGATGACAATGAAGATTAGCAGCCAATGTAATACTGATAATATCAAATACAAATAAATAATTATTTGAAATAATTGTTTGTAAGATTATTATAGTTTTATTTAAAATTTATTACCAATAAATAATTATTAGAAGAAATTGCTGTTATTGAATAAATTTATTAATACTTTCTCAAGCTTTTGATATTTTACACCCCCTCCACCTGCATAGGGCAATGGCCTCAAAAACACCAAATTCAAAGTCTGCGTCTGCAGCAACATAAAGCAGACAATGGCGTGAGAAATGCAGTAGTTATTGCAACACAATACAATGCAAAAACTCTCATATATGTCTCACTCACGCTCGTGAGCTCGTATAGTGTCCTCTCGCTCATACTCATAGCGGCATATGATATTAATTGTTTTTTGTTTTGTCAACTTTGAAGCGTCTGATATGGGAAACGGCCGTATCTGCCAGATTTCATTACTGATTCTTAACTGTATTATCTAACATATATGTAAAAATCAGCCATCATAAAAAAGTGAGATTAATAATTTTTTATGTACTTTGATGACCTGATACCTGGGAAATGGCCGTCTGGACAAGTTATCAGGTAGGCATACGATGATAGTACATACTAACACTACTAAATTTTACAATTTTGTCCATAACAAAATACGTGATGTCTGGCGGCTCTGGGATCTTGGTCTATAAAAGAACGGACAAAATCATTTACACGAACTAACTCATGCATAATAGACACATTACATCCATTATTTGCTCTAGTCTTCAGTCTATGATGTGCAGCAGTTTCAACGTTGTAAAAATAAAGCTGTGCATATACCGGATCACTACAACAACCAGGAGCAATTGAACCAGATCGGTGGTAAAATACGTCATGTATCTTAAAATGATAAATTCCATTCAAAACTCTGTCATCTAATTTAAATTCAGAACTTATCATTGCAAATGAAGCATTATAAGAACGGATATTATCAAAGTAATTCTTGGAGCGTTGTTTAATGACATTGTCATTTGAGTTCAAACATTGAAATAAATTCATAAAAAGAACATTCTGAATGAGGGGTGGTAATGCAACTTCCTTTATGACAACACAAAGTAAAAGCGCTAGTGTTACGTAAATTTATTAAATCAATATCTTGATCGTTTGAAGTACTTGCTATAACATTTCTAACTGATCTCATGTAATTTCTGTGGCGTGTACGCTGATTTCTACCAGTTAAAGTAGGCATATTGAAATAATAGCAATTTTAAAATTATGAAAAAAAAATTAAATAAAATTCGCAAAAATTTTCGCAAACCAGACACAAAACACTCGGTAAAAGTTAAGAATGCAGATTATGCTGATTTATAACACACAAAAACACTGACTGAACGGCGTCAAAGCTTATAAAATTGTATAGATAAATTGTTATAAAAATAATTAAAGATAAGCGCAAGGAGCAATAGCAATATCGAAATTTTGCACAAAATTTGAATATGCAAAAATGTAGGAAAACTCGACACAAAACACGCGGGAAATGTTAACAATGCCGATTTATAGTGCACAAAATTGACTGGCCGGTGTCAAAGATGAACAGAAAGCTCTTCTTCTTATTACCAATTTTGGCATACCCAAGAACAAATTGTATGAATGAAAAAACGATGTCTCCGTTGCACATAATCAGACACAGTCGTTGATGTTGTGAGCGCAGTGTCACTCTCTTCTGTAATATTGCTGTACGCTCATCCCAGTGGACCAAAACTATCATATATGATATAATTTATGATAGTTTTGCGGGTCTTTTGCGGACAAAACTATCGTGCGCGGATCCGAAAATGATACGTAAATGAATAACATGTCATTCAGTATGTGGCAGTAAAAATATCATTTACGATAGTTACAAAGAAAAGCGAGCCTTTTGCGTGCGTTTTTACGTATTATTTTTGATATCATTTCCGATACCTTTTGCAAGGCGTTTTTACATATTATTTGCGAGTACGTTTACGATAGTTGAGCGAATGTCATTTCTGAGCCCGTTTGCGATAGTTTAGGCCGACGACCATTTAAAAACGAATGCTTGGTCCACTGGCATCGGTTGTGTAAAGCCATGTGATTGTTGTTTTGCAGAGATGTGCAGTTCTCACAAAGATCTTTGTTGTTGTTGTTGTAACAGCAAGGGAGCTACAAGTAGAAGTATGCATGCAATTAATAAGGAGAGGGTAAGGGAAACGGAAGTTTGTGTGCAGTAGAGGGAACAAAAAGAAAAAATAACAGAATTACAAATTTAAAATCACGTTAAATTGATAAGATAGAATAAAATGGGTAAAGTTCTATCCGACATCAAGCCCTAAGAAGGAAGCTACCTCTATCGGTCGAAGCCATAAGTCAATAGGAGTTAATTGGATCGGTTTTATGGGATAGTTGAAAAGGTGAACCATGTTGTGAGGAGAACCACCACACTGCGGACAGCGATCATTGTCAGAAAGACCAATACGCTCCCTGTAGCACTGGAGGATAAGTGACCAAACCGACCTTAACTGAGCTAAGGTGGTCCTAGTACTACGAGGGAGACGTTTTTCACTATCATCAACAGGTGGAGGACGGCCTCCTAACACAACATTATTCTGGTGTGACTCTAATCTAATTTCAACTCCAGAACTTTAGCCACTGGGGAAAGAAGTGAAATAGGTCTGTAAGAAATACCTAAATCAGCATCATTTCCCGGTTTCAGGAGAGGAAGAACTCTTGCTATCTTCCATACATCAGGGACAACAAGTTGACACATAGAGGAATTAAAAAGTTTGGTGAGGCACAAAATCGCTACTGGTCCCAAATGTTTCAGCATAAGCATCGAAACACCATCAGGTCCCAGGGCCCTAGAAGGCTTCGCGTTGCGAATCGCAGCTTCAACTTCACCTGAACTAAATTCCTCCGGTACAACTTCAGGTTTAATGTTCTTAAACCTACGTATGGAAGACCGCTTCTCTCTGCTGTTAGTCGAGGGATGCATTATAAATTGATGGCAAAATTGAGCGGCACATTTTTTGGCATTCCCTATTTGTTTACCGTCAAACATGACGAAAGATTGAGCTTTACGGTGTGGCGCACCAGAAAGGCGCCTGATAGTATTCCACAGCTTACGAGACCCAGGGCTACATAACTCAAGATGATGAAGCCATTTCGCTTTACGATGATCCGAGACAAGTTTAGCGATCTCAAGGTTCATCCCAGCTAGACGTTCATCACTTGGATCAGTAGCCCGAATCTGATCACGTAAATTCGAGAAGCGTGCAGCATCCGCTGAAAAATTTGGTCTTAAAAGAGGAAATTTATCAGCTGGAATATGCATCTTCGCGGCTTTATTGATCGCGTGCCTGAAAGCTTTCTCTCCCAGTCTAGTATCATTCATATCATATATTCCTCTTTGTTGTCTCTATCGCTGTCATGGATAATGTTGTTGTTCTCATTTGTTTGTTCAGAGAATGCAAATTCTTCTTTTTACCACCTTCTTCAAAATACATTCATACAATTTGTGTGTTATCTCGTGTGTATTTTGTTGTATTTTTCTAAGAAATTATATAGGCTGGACAAATGGCTCTTAGAAGAGAGCATACCCAACAATAAATTATGTGCAATTTTAAATTGTAATTAATTTTAAGCGAGTAAATACTAATATAGAATGTAATTTTGAGAATATTTTACTATTTTTATTACTTAATCATTGAACTTTTCTCAAATATGTTAACACAAAACATAAAAATCTTTGCTGGAATAAAAACAAAACAAAAAATTAACAGTCTACTAAACTCGTAAACGACGCGATCATGCCCATTCACACACTCACACATACGCCTTAACTTATATCTGCATTGACTATTTCATTTTTCTCTTCTTCCCCCTTGCACATCTTAACAGGCACACGATGCTTGCCCACATACTCACACCTACACTTTAACTTATGGCTGCTTTAACTATTTCATTCTTTTATTCTTGACTAGCAGCCCGCCCCGGCTTCGCACGGGTGGTGTACCTATCTTCTATCTACATACATATCTATATAAATATATACTGAACCCAATTTTAATAATATTTTTTTTTTAAACAACAAATGAATGGTAATGAAGCAAGTTGAATATTTCTTTAAAAATACTGTATCAGGTTTGTTTATGCGGCAGATAATCGAATCAAACTAAAAATATAAAGCATTATATTACAATGAAAATATATAACTAAAGTATTGCAGCGTACAAAATAGTTACACGCTCTTGCGTACAACTGGTTGGAACCACTGTATTACACATTCATAGTCTTTGGTCTCTCTTTGATCTAACGTAGTCATAACATTATGAAGCAATTTTGTGTTGACAATTTAACAGCAAATATTGAAAATGATATCGCCCTCCCAAGTAATTCATCTGTACGTCTGGCTCCACATGTTGTTCCCGAAAATTTATCACCCCTTTCTTCTTAAGTTGTAAATTTCGTTTTCCCAAATATATTCTGATTTTTTTTATTCAAATAAACAATACTGAAAACAAATAATGTAAAAAAACATTTTACTTTTCATATTTTATTTCTATTATTTTCTTTGTATTTGTACTTTTTAAAATTTTTAAAAAATAAGAGGGAAAAATACAATAAGAACAACAACAACATACAATTCAAGAAGGAGCAAAGCATAAGCAACGAAGAGGCGAAGAAAAGTTTTTCGTATGGTTTTGCAAAAACAATAATAAAAATAGCATACATACATTTCAAATTTCTAATATTTTCAAATTACTCACTCCCCCTCACTTACCAAAAAACAAACGAAATATGCGAAAGAAGAAAAAGAAAAAAGTGGGCAGGACAGATTGTTGTTTTTAAGTACAAGACAAACCAAAATTGAGAGAGAACAAAGAAACACACTGTCTCTTTCTTGCCCCGCTCTCAATGAATATCATATATACCCCGTTTATACGATAGCCGACTCGGTGTTGAGTCAGCTCGGGTCGACTAAGCGCGCATGTATAAACGACTTTTCAACTCGAGCTAAGCACACGAACCGAGCTGACGAAACGCACGTTTCAAATGCGACCTTATTTTTATCACTCGAGTTAAACGAATAAACGCTTAGTGGATCGAAATTCATTTGGTGTTTTGTGTGGAGTTGCCATGTGGTACAATTATTTTTTCATTTTTTTAATGTATTTGTGTTTTATATACTAAAAAATCATTGTGACACATTATTAATAAACAAGATAAGCTTTATACATTTATATTTTATTATATTCATCGTGGTTTTTAAAAAAAAATATTTTGATGGCTTAACCACCTTATATTTTATACATATGGCAACTGTGAAATTATTGTAAACAAACAAACTCGAATACAATAAACTCGCATTGACTATGCAAGTATAAACACTTAAAAAAGAAGTGGGTTTAGTCGACCCGAGCTGACACAACACAGAGTCGGCTACCGTATAAACGGAGTATATGACACGGCTTCACACAACCAATGAGCATACAGCAATAGAACAGAAGAGAGAGGCACACAAACCTCTCTATTCTCCCATTCTACTGCATTCACAACATCAACGGCTGTGTGTTGTTGTTTGAAAGAGGTAATCCTTAACACCTTTTCTTACCGCTTACACACTTGGATAGGGGTGTGCCTCTTTAATCGTTCATTCTTCTTTGTGCTAGGGTGAATGCTTGCACACGAGTGTGGGTAACGCAAAGCAAATGTTTTAGGATTCCTCTTTGTGTATGTTTATTTGTACTTTAGTTTAGTCGAAATGAGATGAGTTGAGGTAAGGTACAAATTGGAGTGCAGTTAATAATTAATCGAAAAAACAATTAATGATTGAAAATCATAACTAACAAATTTTATCATTAATCGTTTATCAAATTAATTTTTCGCCAATACTCTAAACAACATACTAGGTGGTGTGAAAAGTAACCTTCTTGGAAATGAAAAAAATTTTTTTTTAAAAATGTTTTTTTATTTTATTCAATGTAGTCCCCTTTAAGCTCGATACACTTATTCCAACGATTTTCCAACTTCTTGATCCCGTCCGAAAAGTAATTTTCCGGAAGGTCTGCAAAATACTCCGCCGCGGCGTCGATGATTTCTTCGCGTGAGCTTCATTTTTTATTAATGAGCCATCTTTTGTGGTTTGGGAAGAGATAATAGTCCGAGGGAGCCAAATCGGGCGAATACGGTGGATGCGGAAGCAATTGGAGCCCTAAATCATTGATTTTAGCCGTGGTTGCGATGCTCTTGCGTGCCGGCGCATTGTCTTGCAAAAACAAAATTTTTTTTTGCTTCATGTGAGGCCGTTTTGCAGCTATTTCGTACTTCAATCGCTCCAATAATGCACAGTAATACTCGCTGTTGATGTTTTTTCCTTTTTCGAGCTAGTCCCCGAAGAGTATGCCATGACAATCCCAAAAAACCGACGCCATAACCTTTCCGACCCATCGAACCTCCCTCGGCCGCTTCGGTGCACTGTTCATTGCCGGACACTTATTCTGTTTTCTGGTGTGTAATAGTGGATCCAGGTTTACCAATCAACGCCAAAAGTCCACCCGATTCCGCATCAGCAAGTCCAAACACTCTTTCGAAGTGCTCTCGCGTTCGTGTTTTTTTGTCCGGAGTGAGCTTGCGCGGCACCCAGCGGCAAGATAACTTTTTCATATGCAGAATCTCGCCCAAAATATGGCGTGTGCGCTTAGTACTAATCTTTGTGGCATCTGCAAGCTCCGCGCACCTTCACTTCCCGGTATGCCAACACCATTTCATGTATTTTTTTGACATTGTCCTCTGTAACCGCATCGGAGGGCCTGCCGCTGCGGACTTCATCGGTAGTGGAGTTGCGGCCACCACGAAACTCTCGAAACCAATATTTGATGGTATAATCTGACGGAGCATTAGCCCCATAATATTTATCCAACTTTTCTTTTGATTCCTTCGCCGTTTTGCCTCTCAAAAAATAATGTTTTATGAGAGAACGAAAATCGTTTTTGTCCATACTCAACATGATGGGAACACGTCAACAACAATGAGCTGTCAATACAAAACTAAGGGCTTTATCGCACTGAAATTTGGCATGTCTACCTAACGGACTACAAGGCACCAATGGCAGCGCATTCTGGCGGTCAAGGAGGTTACTTTTCACCCCACCTAGTATATCACCTTTTTATTTTAATTTGCTACCACCTTTACTAGACAAAACTCATACGAAACAAACAAATGCAGTCGGCATCACAAAATTCAAACGAAATAACACAAAAATTGATAACCGCAAGCCAAACGAAATGAAAAAAAAAAAAAAAAACGAAAAAGACAAAAGAAGAAAACAAAAACGTCGGCAGAACTACAACGTTACCCTGGTACATGGGTAACTGCTGCCTCCTAAAAGTTCTTCTGCAAACAATTTATCATCATTTGCTGAGGAGGTGTTAATTTGTTTGTGAAAAAAAAATGTTAATTTGTGAGCACTGTTATCGCTCTGTAAAATGGGTAATATTTCGATTTGTTGATTTCTCGCGGAAATTTTGGAATATAATGAAAACTATATAAAATGGAAATGTGTTAAAATCATTGCGTGATAACAGTGATCCATTTTCAATATCGCACAACATGTTTGTAAAAAATTATCGATTTTCAAAAATATTGTGTCAATAAAATCAGGCTTGTGAACTTGGGGGAAAAAATCAAATTCAGAAAAAAAATTAAAAATGGTCAGAATTACTCGGGAGATTGCCTAAAAAACACCTGCTTTCATTTTTGTATATTTTTTTATAAAATATTTCATATTTCCAACTTTTTTTTAATGTTCTTCTAAGTTGGCAAACCTGCATAAACTGAAGTTTACAGACTGGTAACATACACTTTACAGACTGATATTAAAAACAGCTTTTTTTAACAGCGCAGCTTTCAACTTGTGAGAGAATCGCAAAGATGACAAAAGCTTTCCTTGTGTGAGGTGTCAACGCAAAAACAACGAGAATAGGTCGGTTAGTTATGAACAGTTTGAATGTAATAAAAAAATACATAAAAAACTAAATTACAACCTACATAGGTACGGTGGCCTTAAGCTTACTTATTAGCTAATATTTACAGGTTATGTACAAAGATTAATTGTCATGGTTTGTTTGCGTTGTTTTCATAAATTTTTTGAGTTTGATAATATTGTCACGGTTAGGAGTAGATAGAGAATGTATGGAGTCAAAAGAGGGAAACTTTTGACGTCTTTGGATGTTAAAATGGAAGCAATCAGAAACGATATGGAAATTGTGGCATTTAAATTACAATTACTACAAACATTATTTGAGGAGTGGTGGAAAAGTTATTAGTTATGTTGGTGTGTCCAAAGGGAATACATACTAATAAATTTGCATAGGCCACGACGATTTAAAATAGGGTCCAAAAAGATATGCCCATAGTCGTGCAAGGTTTTTTTTTTCGTTTTGGTTGATAAATTTGTAATAGGTATTGGTAAGGTGCCAGATTCATTTGAATTGCTTCTGAAAGAGGAGAGCAATCGGTTAGAATTTGTTTGATGATGGCTAAAACCTAAGGTTGGAGATATTGCCTACGGCTTTTATTTGGAAGGGGAACATATGCTGAATTAGCGTGGCCAGCTTTAGCTTTACTGACTGGGTCAAAAGAGTCTATTATTTCAGCAGAATAAACTGAGGTATAATATGGCAGGAGGGATATTTTTGTTGAGTTAGTGGTGATTACACTGAATGATGAAATACTGCATGAATGTGATGCAAAAGCTTATCATACTCCTATAAAAATCTGTTATTTTTTTCTCTACGCTTTACCAATAACAATTCCATTCTTTTTTTATCATATACCTTTGTGTACAAAAGATCTTTTTTCCCACTACTGGAAAATTAAAATTTTTAAATTAATACATTTTTGTTGATAGGGTGCAATATACTCATTTACACCATCCTCACTAAAATTTCAATTATATTGCATATTTTAGTTCCAATTTCTTTGGATAGACATCATTTTATGTTTTTTTGGTTTCCGAGTATTCTTTTGCCTTTTCCATTTTTACACACATGCATTAGGTGCACAAATAAATTTTGAGGATTTTTTTTAGTGATGTGATGCTTTATTCCGAGGAACTCATATTGTACAATGCATTTTATTCATAATACTGTCCATCATTAGCTACGACTTTTTCCCTTCTTTCAGGAAGCATACGGATTCCGCGTTAGAAAAATTCCTCGTCTTTTGAAGCTATCCAAAACTCTTCCCATATTTTGGCTCCTTCCAAAGAAGTGAAGTGCTGCTCGACCAGGCCATGAGGCATCGACCGGAAAAAGTGGTAGTCGGAAGGAGCAATGTCTGGTAAATACGGTGGGTGGGGTAGGACATCCCATTTTAGTGCCTCCAAAGTTTTCTAAGCTGGATCAGCTCATAGTAGATCACTCCGTGCTTCAAGGCACGAAGCTAATGCTGTGCATCATAGTAGATCACTCCGAGCTGATCCATTATCCACCAGATGCACAGCATTAGCTTCGTGCCTTGAATATTCGGTTTGGCCGTTGAAGTTGATGCATGACCAGGCTTCCCCAATGTTTTTTTGCGCTTTGGGTTGTCGTAGTGGATCCACTTTTCGTCCTCCGTCACAATTCGATGACAAAAAACCATTCCGATTATGCCTTTGGAACAGTTATTCCGCACGTGAAAAACCGACGTCTCTTGGCTTGAGTTCATAAGGAACCCAATTGACTAGTTTTTGCACCATACCCATGACCATGAGACGGTTCGAAATTGCTTGTTGAGTCACTCCCAAGGTTTCAGCGAACTCATTTTGAGTTTGGCATGAATCTTGGTCCAATAACGCCTCCAACTCAGCGTCCTCAAACTTTACTGCCCTCCCTTCGCGTTCCTTGTCGCTGGTGTCAAAATCGCTTTTAAAATGCCGGAACCAGTTCTCACATGTTTTTTTTTTTTGATGGAGTACGTTTCCAATATGCTTCACACAACAATCGATGTCCATCAGCTGCACTTTTCTTCAAATGCAAACAAAAGAGCGGTACTTCCCGCAAATTGCGTTTTGTCAGCACAAAAGTTGACATATTTAGTTAACAAAGAAGGTTTGTTGTTTACACTTCAGCGAAATGACACATACGGATTTTTGGTGGGAAATGATGACGCTTTAACATGAATAGAGTGTCCAGATCGTCCGATGAGATTTAATGTTAGTTATGCCAACTTTTGAAAATCTCTTAAAACTTATTTGTACACCTAATAACATACGAAGATAATTGAGATTTCAATAATGTAAATGAGCATATCTCGCACCCTAACAACAAAAGGGCCATAAATCAAAATTTTCAAAATTTGGTTATTTGTTAAAAAACAATGTAAACGATGTGTTTTTTAGAGGTTCACAACTTTAAATTAAAATAAAACAAAGAAAAATATTTACAATATCAATTAAACTAGCTTTATTGGATAGATAATTTTATGACATTAATGTTTAAATATGATTTCGGCCATGTGGCCGCCACGGCTGGAACGTACAAGGCGTAATCAGAAAGTCCAATTTTCACACACTTTTCGCAGCATTTGCGGCCGTCTTTCGCTCATAACTCTTCGAATGTTGATTTCCAGGTGTTCACTTGTCTCTGGTTTATCGGCGTAGGCAGGTGACTTTACATAACGATTATAAAATTACATTATTAAGTTTTTAATAATGAAAACGCGTTGTACTCTCATGTAACGATCCATTTATCGGAAGGAATCGGATGAAATGCCAAACCAAACTAAACAAAAGGCAACTATCAGCTGTTAAATCGGTTGTCAAATAAAGCAGTGTTGCCAACTCAAAGTTGTGAACCTCTAAAAAAAACACCCTTTACAATGATCATCCCCAACCCCTGTGAAAATCTGGTATATTTTTCTCTACGCTTTACAAAACAAAAAAAAATCATTGTTTTTCTTACTTATCATGTACAAAAACAGTTTTTTGCGTCTACTGAAAAATTGAAAATTTTGTGTTTGCCCCTTTTGTTGTTAAGGTACCTTATACACTGTAGATTTTTTTCGTAGAGTAGCTCTAGATAGAGCTCTCTACGTTTACTCTAGGTAGTGTACACAACACCTAGAGCACTCTAGCGGTTGCCTCTCTAGAGTGCTCTATCTCTATTCATCATGCTAAATAGAGTAAATAGAGCGCAGGCAACAATTTACCCATGCAATGATAATCAATATTGATAAGAAATGATACACAGTACTGTGTACGTTTGTTTTTTTCGATATTGTTTATATAAGTTTATATGTTTTATTGTATTGTATTTCTCATTGCAATTGTTATTTACACATTTTAATTATTAATTAGTAATTAATTTTTAAAAAGTAAACAAAATAAATATTGAAATTAATAACAAATGAAATAATTGTTTCAAATTGTATTTTTGGATTTATTTAAAAAATCGATTCTGCCCAGGCAGATTTCGAAAAGGAAACGGTTTCAATAGATAGGGTTTCAAAGGAAAAGCATCATAAGCAACGATAACAAATGGTACAGAATTAGATTGACCAAGTAATTGTTTGGGTTGAGGTGTATTCAAAGCATCATTTTCTAAAGCTGCAGACAAAGAAGAGTTTGAAAATACACCGCCATCTGAAATACGGCCATTACATCTCACATCAACGTACAAAAAGGTATAATCAGCGCTTTCGGTCAACAACTACCCTCTAAATGCTCTCCACACAAATATCATACACAAATGTAGTAATAATGTACACAGCTCACAGATAAATCTAGCTAGATTCGCTCTACGCGCTCTCAGAGACTCTATATTGGACATACACAGCTAGAGCAGTCTAGCTAGACAAAATTTACTCTACAGTGTACAGGTATCTTTAGGGTGCGATATGTATGAAAAAAATTGACAGTTTCTACGAAATTCGTAAGAGAGATCAGCATGTCTCCACTCAAAGTAGTACTAAATTCATGATACAAGAAAACAAGGTAGCGACAGTAGGCTACAGTTATGTGGTTCTCTCATAAGAATATACTTACGCTCTTCTTCTTCTAAATTTTTACGCTGCACAACACTATCATATGTTGTTTATTTATGTTTATTCAACTCATAAATGTGATAATGTGCATATTTAACTGCCTGAAATTTAAAATTTATATGAAAAATAGAAAAGTTGCTGTTTTGTTCTTTACTTTTTTATTTTATTGATTTTTCTGTGTATTTTGCATTGGGTATTCACTATTTTTAACGTTGTTTTAATAATTTTATTTTCCATAATAATTCACACCGACACAACACAGCTGATCAAAAAGCAAACAATTGACTTCATAACACTAATTTTTATGTTATGTTCAACACTAAATGCGTATTATTTCAAAGGTTTAGCACACTGATATACTTAACTAAGAGTGAGCAATGTTGAGAGAGTATCAGGTCGAGGTAACGACACCTTGCTTTCTTGTATCATGTACTAAATTGTTTTGGTTTGAGTGAAAATGTTATCAGTTGTGCGAGTATTCAGCCAAATAGTTTGAAATCGAATAAGTGAGTTGTTCATAGAACAAAACAAACATTCAAAAGAAATTGAGTTAACAACACAAGTAATCGAATGTGTTCGGTCTCGTGCTTTTGTTGACCTACTGCTAAACACTGAATTATCTGAGCTACTGAGTTATGTACTTATATACATACGTAAGTACAATAGCTTTATGTGAATGTGTCGATGTGTATGATTTTTTCTCTTATTCTATGTTGTTTGAACGTAAATAGAAAGCGGTATATAATTTAAAAATGTAATAATAATAATAAAATTAAAATATATATTAAAAAGCAGTTACAATGAGTTCGGAAGTGTCAAGTGAAGATGTAAGTATATAAAAACCAGTAAAAAGAAGACTAACTTTGGCTATGCCGAAGTTGTAATACTCTTCACGCCCCTCCTAGTGGTCCGAGAATCTTGACATGGTTGGTGGATATGGGCCAGACACTTATGGTGTCAAAATTTCAAATCGGTAGTACAAAAACCAAAAAAGTGTTTCTAATAAGAACTTTAATTTGGTTCCAGATTTGTATGGGGGATAACCCCCATAGTGGTCCGATTTGGCTGAGGGACTAGTTTGCATACATACAGACAGGCAGACGAACATGGCTAGATCAACTCGTCTCGTCGCGCTGATGAAGAATATTTATACTTTTTGGGGTCTCCGATGTCTCCCTCTATGTGTTACAAACTTCATGACAAACTTATATGTAATTCTATTCACTGCGTGAAGAGTATAAATATATGTTTTCTTACCATATAATATTTGTTTGTTGAAAGTAAAACGAACGCACGAGAACCGAACCCTATCGCAAGCAAACAAATGCGTCTGTCGCTTGTAAAATATGTATGTTACAATATTTTTAAGTTCATATGTAGCGCAATGAACTTGGTAAAGCATAAATGCTACGCCACTTTTTCTCGAATCGCATCAGATGTTTCAGAAATAAACGTTGATATGGTAACGAAACAACAGGGAACCACATTGGTAAGGGAGAGGTCTTTAAAAAACTGCCGCTCGTTCAAAATTGTTGAAGATACAGGTCTCAAAAACCTTTCAAATTTTTTGATCAAAGTGGGTGCAAAATTTTGTTCGAATGTCAATGTTGACAACTTATTATCACATCCGACAACAATTTCGCGAAATATAAAAGGATTGTATAAAACCCTCATTGGTATTATCAAGGGAGAAATTATGAAACACAAATGTTTCGGATACGCTATAACCAGCGACATATGGACTGATAATTTTTGGAAAATCCTCATAAAATTTATATCAAAAAAAAATATATCTCTTCTTCTTTTCCACTCAGAGTGCACGATTTATTATCACAACAAAATAAAGTTTCATACTAAGTTGTGCGAGGCTTAGCATCCATTCAATTCGTTTGGTTTTGGTTACTACGAGTATGAGTACATTCGAGTACCGGTTACAAAACTCACTCACAAATTTTTGACGTTAGTAACCCAAACGTTTTGAATGCACTCATGCAACTCAACTCATGAAAAAAATGAGATATTCTCTTCTTAAGCTCTGTGTATGTAACTTCATTAGTTAATGTTCGACGCTTTGTTGTAGTCGCTTTCCGCAAACTGCATATAAACGATATGAGCAATATGTGCAACAAATTTGAGTTACTTTCAATTCTTGATGTCTTTCTTATGAATAGTTCACTATAATTTCTTGCATCTTTGTTTCTCGACTCTTGAGCTTCTTTAGAAAGTTGACCAATAAGAAGAATAGTAGACTTTCCATAAAATAATATTTTAAGTACAGTCACTGGAATATTGTACCATGCATATTTTGATAAGTACAGTTCTCTTATCTCTGTGGCATTGTGGTCAAAGGCTATGCAAGAAAGTATAGTATGAAACCTTTTTAAGATATTTATATTGATGTCTATAATGTCTGACGTTATTTCGCGATCTCAAAACATCTTCTCGCCGTGTTACCATTATTTGTAGAGCCAGCTATTTGTTTTGGCATATCAGTTAAATCATCTGGCAAATATCACAAGATGTCAGAAGCGGATTTTCCGCCAGTAGGCTATTTAAATGTTGCCGCCGTACCGACTTCTTAAATTCGATAGCCTGGTACACAATCTAATTAATTACAACTTTTTTCTCAATTTAGTTGACACTTCACACTGATCATGCACTATCGTGGTAATTACACCACCTTTTTCCAATTATTAGTATGATTGTGAACAATGGGATCGATGTGTCAGTTCCTAGATTATTTTTAGAACGATAAGTTAAGATTGCAGAAGATAATAATAATCAATTATGTACTATTACTACTAATAAGGCGGGGTATGGTATGCATGCCTAAATATTACTAATACAAAATAATGTACATTCGGTAATAGTAATGAAATAATTTTTATTGTGCTTACAGTTTAAAAACAATATATTCAATTATCTGGTAACATAGAATGAAATTGAATTAATTAAGCTTTGAAAGTTTATTTATTTATTACTAATATTGTTATTACAAATTATAAATTGCTTAACTATTTTAATGCATTTTTTATTGCTTTACTGCGACGTCGTAAAATAACGAAGCTGAAGCGAAAAACAAAGGCAAAAAGAGATAAGAAATTACTTGCTTGAACGCAGCCAACCTTTCGTTTTCTACTTACGCAGTCAGCAGCAGCGACATTTCTCAAAATAAAGGCGCCGCTGCGAGCAACCAAGTACTTTCTCATCTCATTTCACCTTTGCATTTTGCCTTTTACTGTTTATTTTACGAAGCAAGTCAGCAGCAATATTCATATATACTAGCAGCAGAGTTTGGCTGTTTGGTTATGCTTGTGCTTGCTTGCTGTTTGTTGACTATTACTGCTGTTTCGTTTACTATTTCTGCTGATTCGATTACTATTTATGCTATTTCGTTTAACTATTTCTGCTGTTTCGTTTGACTATTTCTGCTTTTTTGTTTGACTATTTCTGGGCAGAGCAGCGTTCGATTTATCTGTGCAAGCAATAATGTCATTGCTGGTTCGTTTATTATTTCTGAGCAGAGGAGAAGCAGCGTTCGAAAATTTGTTGCGCTACAAATCTTGTTTTGTTAAATAAGTAGATGGGCATTATTTATTCAAGACTTTATGTCCCATTAAGAGAATAAACTCATCGCAAACGGTCTTAGTTACTTATAACTGGTACTTCCAGATCCTTGATTGCCAAATCGTTCAATATGTCTGGCTAATAATGGATCAAATTTAGCTAACAGTTCCAAAATCACACAATAATTTCCGTTATGCGAGTCACCGAACTTTTTATTTTTTATCTTGAACAAAGTTGCTTCACTACAGAAACAAAACTCTTCAAAACGTTTCTTCAATAAGTTATTTCTTCATCAATCTGGACATGCAGTAAATTGTAGAGTCGGATATAAATCTCATTTCTAACTTTCAAACTAAGGATACTATGACAAGCCGAGTTTTCATGCTGAGCTACTCGGTGTTCTGCATTTTTCAGTCATTAAATCCTTCGTTCTCAAACTGAGTGTTATTCTCCACTGGACCGAAACCCAAACAGGGCCCGCAATATACAGATCTTTTACTTTCAGAATAAACCAGACGATTTCGGTCATTCACTTCATTTTCTTTGAAAAATACTCACTGGCAAGAAACGACGCTGATCAGCGTATATTTTTTCACTTTTAGGGAAGTCACAAGACTTGTTTTGTTGCTTGCACTTGGTCATTACTTAACGTCCGATTTTAAAACGTATCTTCAATTGTTATACATATTGATGATTCCTCTACCGCCTCTTCATCAAAAACATAAGTATCCTTTTGTTTTCAAAAGTAGATTGTTCAACAGATGACTGTTGGACAACAGAGCTCAAATCCGTTTCATCTTTTCGAGATTGTATTGTGTCAGTGCATATTGTTGAAGTTTTTGGTCTTACAAAACTACTTCCACTTCCACTTTTAAAAAAACTTAATTTTTATCATTTTACGGATAACATTTTCTTGTTTTCTTTTTTGATTTTGGCTTTCTTTTTATGTATACTCAGCTCCACTAAGTCGCTTTCTCTCATTACTCATTCCAACAATGTTTTATCCAAGAACTGTAATAAAATTAACTACTATATTTGAAATTCGTAAACGATGGGATCATTGAAATTAAAATTATTTTTGCAGCTTTAGAAAAGTCATTCAAGCGTCGCCAGCAGCGACTCATTGTCGCTAATAGCAAGGACTATGAAATTATATACACGTAGAATAGACAATTCGCTCTCTCTTTCAATTTGCATATGTAGAGAAATGAATTGCGCGGGACGCTCAGTCGCTGTAATTGTTTTGCAGTGATTTGCAGTAAAGGCAATAGTGAAACGTTCATGAACGCGATTATTGTCGTTGCTGCAATTCTCTGCTCTGGATCGTTTTACAAAAAACAGCTATTGAGCTCTGCCAATAAAGAAGAATCGACGATCAGTCGCGTTGTTATACACATTCATGAAAATCGGGCGGCTGCTGTTCACATGGCAAGGAAAGCAAGCAACGTAAAAATTTTCAGTTTTTTTTTTTTGCTCGTCACTTTTTCTGACAGACGAGTAGCTACGGTCCTGCGCTCATGTTCTGAAAGAAGTTGTCACTTTACAAGATGTACATTAGAGTGGCCCGTCCATGTATGAGAAAAAAAATTTCCAAATTTTACACAGAATACGCAAAAAGTACATAAACGAGAAATGCGTGTCATCTTTAGGGCTATACCGCACTTCGAAGTTTTGTAAATAATACAAAAATCAAGTTTAAAAGGTATTTTATTATTTGGTATACAAGTAAGTTTTAAAGGACTGCCAACAGAGGGAACCAGTAGTGTTTAAGCATACCGGATCATGTTGGAACCAACTTTATGTGAAAGCTTTATCATTATATCACATTCCATCTAATTGTCAACAAGATATTTTTTTCGTTTGACAACTATGTCTGTTTTTGTGCCTACAAAACTCCATTCGAGGGAAGCATTGTTATTTTGCTTCCATCTGAAGAAAAGTGCAGCAGAATGCTAATAACTTAAGTAGTATTAGACATTCCCAAGCTATATGCGTGTAGAGCGGCCTTACTGTCCGAGTGAATAAGTATGTGCTTATTCACAGTAGCACACTGTAATTCCTCTCTGATACATAGTTCTACAGCATGTGTTTCTGCCTGGAATACTGAGTTCTCTTGGCCCATGCTACAGACTCTACGTCTCCTAGGGTTTTCCCCAAAATACCCCAGCTCCTACGCCAGTGTCAGTTTTGAAACTATCCGTGTACCGCACGTGGGAGTCACGAGAGGGTTTGGGCCTTGCTCGTTCCCAATCTATCCTGTCCAGAAATATAACTGTAAAGTTTCTATGAAAGTTAAGTTTCGTGGGACAAAGATTGCTTATGGTTAGGTTGGCTCCGCTCAGAATGAGCTCATCCTTTAGACGGGATTGTTTGATATTTGCAGAGTCTGCTACATCGGATAATAGAATGAGATTTGCCATGAATAGTATTGCTTCCTTCTTTATTACAAGTAAACTAAATAGAAAATTTATCTTTGATGTAGTGATGAGAAAAAACAAAAAAAATTCTTTCCTTTTGACAATGACAGAGTCTGCATCTTTCGCATGTACTTTTTGTGGGTTTTTTTTCTCGCACATGCCGTTTCCTTCAGCCGAAGCAAAACATTTCCAAATCATTTGGAAATCAATCAAGTAATTGGAAATAAACAAAATGAAACGAATGCGAGGCATTCGATTTCATTTATTTGCTTTTTTTCTTATTTGGTTCATTTACATTTGGTTTCCAAATCAAACAATTGCGCATCACTTACAAGTGCATGCTATTCGTTTCATTTGCTTAGTTGTTTTTTTTTCAGCACCAAATGGAATGAAATTTCGAATGCATTTGGAAATGTTTCGTGCAAGACTAATGTACATGGCTCAACATCAAAAATACATTTTTTTAATTCCATATTTTTTGATAAGTTTAGTTCAAGAAATCGATTTTTCATTCGACAAAAACTTTCCAATCACTCATTACTCACGGTTTTTTTACTAAAATTTTTGAGTGACTACGATATTATTCTGAGTAACGACTAATTTGAGTAGAATCAAGCAGCTATCTATTACACATACACCTTAACTTATTTCTGCGGTTCAACGAATGCGAATTCGAGCAATAAAATAAACAAGGGGGATCTAAACGATCTCTCTACCGATGTGCATGGAAGCGCAAGCAAAATGTTCTGGATTCTTCTTGGATTTTTGGATAAAATTCTGCATTTTCGAAAGCAGAAATTAAATCTGCTGGCTCTTTCTTACTCCAGTCTTGGTACCAAAGGTCTAGCTCATTTTCAATGCGTCCAAGATCATAGAATGTAATTGCATTACAAAGTTGTGATTTCAAATCTTTCAAAGCAAGGCGTTGGACATGCGCTGGATATAAAGCAGTTAAATTGAATGCTGTGTTATTTTCTTTTGGAAATCGTTGCATAAGTGCAGATATCAGCGGTTCTAGGTAAGGCAGAAAAATTGCTCGCCGGAAGTATTCCTTTGCCGTTGTAAAAGGAGGGTTCGTCCTATTCTGTTGCTTTTCTGCAACTCTGGGCACACAAATATCGAAGGAAGCTTCATGTGCTAATTCTAAACACTCTTCAAAAATTTCATTGAATATATATGCTCAGGTGCCAAACTGTGCTTTTCAATTAAATCCAAAATTTTAAATATGTGACCTCTGCATTTTATAATGTCGTTGTTTTTGGACTGCATGACATTCACAACAGGTTGAAGAAGACTTATACTTTGGTAATTTTCTGACCAGCGTGTTTCACAAAATGAATGTATGTTTGGAGCATATTTTCTTCTTACGACGGACTCTTTGAAAACATTTTTAATGTCCAACCATTAAGTTGCAATACTGTTTCTAATTTCTGGGACAGAATTTAGGTCATTGACAACCAAATGAAGTCTATGACTGGCACAATGAATTTTTGGAGTTATAACTTATAAACGCTACGGTCCCTGAAAAGATCCTTATCCTAACTAACGTCTTTACTAGGTTAACCTAAAGTATACTTATGTTTGTATAAAAATGTATGATATTAGTTGCTGTCACCAACTTATAGGGTCAGCAGCAATCATTGATGTTAATTTATGTTGGACTTTGAGTGACTCGTTTATAGCTCTCTGAAGCTTATGTATAAAGCATCTTGCTGAGTCGTACTCAGCTAATCGAACACCCTTCACCATATTGATGCCACTATCATGAATTAGTAAATTAATTTTAGAATGGTCAATATCCAAGCGGTTTGCGACAGTGTTAAGCTCCTGTGCTATATTGTGTGTGAACCTGAGAAAAGCTTACTTGCAAGAAGTCCATGCTCTAGTTTGAAATTAGAGGATAACCAATGAGCTGTGATACTGAGGCAGCTGGCATTGTTGTGTAAGCAAGTCCATATGTCAGAAGTTGCGATAGCATATGAAATTTTACTTTTCATTTTCTCATAAATTCTGTCGGGGTAAAGCATGTTCTAGGAGTCTGCTGAATCCGGTTCTTTCTACTATAGAGAATGGTTCGTTGTCTAGCACGATCATTTCTGCTATTAAATAATATTTCTTGGCTTTTGCGTCATTTACGGCCCAAAGTAATTTCCTTTCGAATGATTCTGTTAAACTCAATTGCTTATTTGCCGATACTGTAAGCGAACTTGTCCCTGGGTTGACTAATGTAATTGTTATAGGCAAGACATCGGCTGAAACTTTATTCAGTGCACGGAATTCATCTGGATGTTTGTTTTTATATGATTCTTCATGGCAGAAGTAGCTAGCAAAAATAAGATACTCGTACATCGTCAACAAAACTTTGTTATTATTATTAACATAAAAATCTCACTAGGTTTAGACATAGATATGACAACACGCCGCTTACTAAACCTTGTGGTGGATTGAAAAATATTGCCGTCACCTCTATTTATTACACCATGCTACACTACGGTAAGTTGAAATCGCAACAACAACAATATGAAAAAAACAGCTTGTGTGTTGTACAACAAAAGGAAATGAAGAATAGAATAATACTTTAAACTTCAAACACAACAATTTCTTATACTGAATATACCACATTATCGAATGAAATTTTACCGAAGAGTGTTCACAGCATCTTTTTCGTTATTTGTTTACGACATAGGTTAGGTTAGGTTTGCTTGTCTGATCAAGAGAGATCTCACATAGACCAATAATGGTCCTTTGTGTTGCCAAGAAGAAGTGTGGAGTCTCTTTAAATGCTGTTTTTTATGCACTTTTTTGCGAGCTTTAATAAATTGCTACTTTTCTGATCCGCGATACTTCCCAAGGAGAGGGAAGATACAGATCCGAGATAGCTAAAGCGTGATCTGTTGAGAGCTGGACATTGGCAAAGTAGGTGTTCTAGAGTTCCCCTAGCATTTACCTCGTGGCATGATGTACATGCATCACTCTGTATCAAGCCCAATTTGGCTGCGTGAGAAGGTGTTAAACAGTGTCCCGTGAGTATTCCGACTAATAACTTGCAATCCTCTCTTGGGAGAGCTAAGATGTAGTTGGTAGTCTTATTATTAACAGAGCGAAGCATGATCTTTGCGGTTCTGCAAGAGAGTGTGCCATTCCACATTCTCTTCGCCTCCTGAGTCGTTGCTTCGTCTATTTCTGTTTTTAACGTGGACAGAGAGGGACGTAAGTATGACGCACTTACCTCAGCTTGGCTAGCGCCAGCTTTAGCGAGTGCGTCTGCTTCTTCGTTCCCTTCAATTCCTTTATGTCCCGGTACCCAAAAGATGGTGACTCGTCTGTCAAAACAGAGTTCGTCGATTTTGGTTCTACATTGTTGAACACAGTACGATTTCGTCATCACCGCCGCTATTGCCTTTATGGCTGCTTGGCTGTCGATGAATATGTTTATTTGGGAGTTTAGAGGAGTTAGCTCGGCTGCTAATTCTGCAGCTTTTGTAGCCGCATAAATCTCAGCCTGAAACACGCTGCAGTAGTCTGGAAGCTTATATGACCGCTTAAGGTCAAGCTCTGAGCAGAATACTGCAGCCCCCACTCCCTCTGCCATTTTAGATCCGTCTGTAAACAGGTTGCAAGTATGACCGCCAAACTGGAGTCCCCTTTGCCACCCATTATGTTCTATTACTACACTAGGCCCTCCATTGAAGTTGGCCTGGGGAATAACATAGTCAGAGCTATTGTTTAAACCTTCATGTATCTTACTGTGACCATAAGGCCTCTGTATCAACTGTCCTGTTACCTTTAGTCTTAGCGCAGACTTCTTTGCAGTGTTCTTCGCTGCCAAGCCTATAGGTTGAAGGTCGAGTATTCTATCAAGTGCTGTTGTAGGGGTGGTGCGCATTGCACCAGTTATACAAAGCCCTGCGATTCTCTGTACCTTCTCCAACTTTTTGACGTATGTCTTTTTGTTGACACTTGTCCACCATACCAAGATACCATAGAGTAATATAGGTCTAACCACTGCCGTGTACATCCAATATGTTAGACGGGAAGATAAACCCCATGTCTTTCCGAGCATTTTCCTGCAAGCATAAAAGGCATTGAGAGCTTTCCTCACCCTTTCTTCCACATTTAACTTCCACGTCAGTTTGTTATCCAATATGACTCCAAGATATTTTGTAGACATCTTTGGTGCCAGTACAATGTTTCCTAATTTAGGAGGGAGCCAGTGCGGAATCTTGTATTTTGTTGTAAAAAGTACTAAGTCCGTCTTGTCTGGATTCACATCCAGTCCCACATTGCTTGCCCAGTCTTTAATTTCTTTAAGTGCCCCCTCGAGTACTTGACTCATTGAGCTAAGGCACTTGCCTGAGATGATTACGGCCAGGTCATCTGCATAGGCAGTTAACCTTGCACCCCCACCTCGCATTTTATTAAGAATTTTATTCATTACAAGTGTCCAAAGCAGCGGAGAGATTACGCCCCCTTGAGGCGTACCTCTGTTTGCCTTCCTTGCCAGACTCGTCGCACCCCATTCAGCCACCACTGTCCGGCAGTTCAGTAGACTGCCGATCCATTGCCGTATGGATGGATGTGCGTCAATTGATTCAAGACCCTCTAACAGCGCTTCTGTCGAAACGTTGTTAAAGGCTCCTGATATGTCAAGGAAGACACCTATGGCATACTCTTCGTACTGTATGGCCCTTTCTATCTGCATCACGACCTTATGAAGCGCAGTCTCAGTGGACTTGCCTTTCGTATAGGCGTGTTGGTCTCTCGATATTAGATACGGTGAAACCTTTTCCTTAATATACGAGTCCAATAGTCTTTCAAACGTCTTTAGTATGAATGAAGTGAGGCTTATTGGCCGATAGTCCTTTGGATACAAGTGGCTGCTCTTACCTGGCTTTGGTATGAAAACAACCCTTGAGAGTCTCCAGTTCTTCGGAACATAATTAAACCTCAGGCAATTCCTGAAGATTCCTTTAAGCCATGGTGTCAGTACAGCACAACCCTTTTGCAAGAGCGCAGGAAAGATGCCGTCTGGTCCCGGGGATTTAAAGGGTTCAAACGATTTTAAGGCCCATTCCAGTCTAACCGATGTAATTAAGCCTTCACATACCTCATTTATTACACCCCGTGTCGTTACAGTTGCGTCTGAAACCTCAGTACAGCCAGGAAAGTGGGCTTCTATAAGAGTTTCCAGCGTTTCCTTTCCGTCTTTGGTCCATTCGCCTGTGTCTTTGCGGATTAGTGAAGGGATTATAGGAGACTTGGCAAGTATTTTCCGAAGTCTCGACGCCTCAGAAGTCTTGTCCAAATTACCACAGAAGATCTGCCAGGATCTCCTCTTGGCTCTCCTTATCTCTTTTTTGTATAGCGATAGTAGTGTCTTATATTCTCTCCAGCACTCTTCACAATCAGCAAGTTTGGCTAGCTTAAAGAACTCTCTAAGTTCCTGTCTTTGCTTACCAACGTCCTTATTCCACCATGGGGGCTTGGATTTGCGTCCAAGTCTCGTAGGCAGGCAGGATTTATGGTAAGCTAGAAGGATTTTAGATGTTATGAGTTCTGTCACTGCCTCAACGTCGCTGCTAGTAGTGATCTGAGGAACATTTCTTAAGTATCCCTTTAACAAGTTCTCATATAGGCCCCAGTTCGTATTTCTAGGGTTCCTAAATATGTCTTTCGTTCTTAGTGGGATCTTTGTATCTACAGTGAAACTTATATAACTATGATCGGAGAAGGAGGGTTGCTCAAGCACCTTCCAATCCAAGATCTGCATATTGTCACCGTAAAAGAGAGTTATGTCCAATACATCCTCCGATGTTGGACCCTTATAAGTTGGAATATTTCCCCTATTTGCTATACTTACATTATACTGTAATATATAGTTAAAGAGGTACTCACCACGTTGGTTGATGTCCTTACTACCCCATAGAGGGTGGTGCGAATTAGCGTCTGCACCTACCACTATCCTCCATCCACGTTGACCGGCCTCCTCCATGAGATTTTGTAGCTCCATGGGCGGTGCCCCGGCGTCGTGTGCCATGTAGCAGGAGGCAAGGAGTTTGTGCCCATCGTCCCCCTCTACGACAATCACTGCCAGGTCATCTGTGCTAAGATTGGATAATAAATATGCGTTAATATTTTTCTTTACAAGGATGACAGATCTAATCTTCCTTACCATTGCAGCATGAAAAATTCTATAGTTTTTCGACCCCAATCCAGAGACCTTGTTCCCGGAGGATAGCCAGGGCTCTTGGATCAGGGCCACGTCATAGCTGCCTTCCTCTAACGTGAGGAGCAGCTCGGCCGAAGCCGCCTTACTGTGATGGAGGTTTATTTGCAATACTTTCCCCATCAGGTTCAGCAATGCGTTGTACGGGTGTAGCTGTAGTCGCCGACACTCCGTCTGTCCCCTCCATCTTTTCTTCCCCGTGCAGCTGAAGGGTTTCAGTAGAGTTGGTCACAGATTCGAGTCCGAGATCCCTCTCTACTTCTCCCGCTTCCAGCGTGTTGACGTTACCATCCTTCGGGTGACGTTTCTTGAGGCGCAGGTATACACTACCCGTTCCCCACGACATCTTCCCGTGTCGCTGGTATAGTATGTCCTCTGCCTCTTTGTTTATTTGGAGGATCAGATCTTGATTGCCTTTTTTGTCTGGCTTACTGGCGTGAAGCAGCTTCCAATCGATAGTTGGAACATCAGGATTCTGCCGCCGGAATAGCAGTAGAGTGACTTCCGGTTTTAACGTGTTAGGTACTCGTACCTTGGCACGCGGTACACACGGAATATCGTTTCTATCCACTATCTCTAGCTTCGCGCCTTCCCAAAGTCCTTCTATCTTGGGAGCTACCTCCGTAATCCACTTCAGAGTTAGCTCATCGTTGCATTTCAGGATTTTAACTCCCATATACCACCCTGCTCCTTCAAACGAGGGCGAGGGTTTGTCGGGTTCATCCGTCAGCCTTTTAACGATGGCATTTAAAATTTTTGAATCCACCTGTCTCCATTGATCCGCCGTCATCTGTCCATTCGGGTGATTCCTGTCAATGAGCGCTACGATCAAGTGCCGTTTAGCTACTTCATTGACTTTCATCGCCTTCTTGGAAGTGGTTGGCTGGTCAATTGGTGTATCAGGTTTCTGTGTGCGAAGACGTTTGGCCTCAGGCTTTTCTTCATCCTTAGACCGCTGTCTTTTCGGCTCTTTGATACTCCTCGCAACATTCTCCTCAATTCTGTTCACGAAGGCAGGATGCGTCGTCGCATGTTTATCACTCTGCGCGAAGTGCTCTCTACCTTTCGTGACAGTCTCCGTTGCCCATTTAAGGTCCTCCCGTTCTTTAGACGATAGAGTCACCTTGGTTCCCAGGCGTAGTTTTATTTTCACAGCTGCCTTATATTGAGCAAGTGCTTTCAAGCTTTCCTTACTGGGCCTCTTCTTCGGCCCACTCCTGCTAACGGATGTGGTACCTGGCGTCGAGGCCTTTGGGGAACTCAGAAGCTCTTCCTCGGCAGCTGTGTTTATGGTTGCCACGCTACTCACGCTTTCGAGGTCCGAGTCTATATCGACTGCAGTACCCCTGATGGCTAACCCCTTTTTTGTGTTTGTACTGGCAGTAACATTACAACCACTATAACCTGCTCCCGTTACAGTAGAGGTAAGGCCACTGGCGACACGGTTCATAGAATCCCCGTGCCCGCCGGTGGTAGCAGCCAATTCTCCCACCGACGTTTGAACCGAAGTCCCGGTTCGTGTATCTTCATCTTTGAGTTTTTCCATATGAGTTTTTTTATTCGGGGGTCCCTACCCCTAGCATTTTATTCCTACTGCCAGGAACCTCTTAGCAATGACCTTTGTACTAGCTCCCCTATCCCTCCTTGGGGTAACATGTAAAGTTATCCTCCAAGGAGATACAGGGAAGCTCGTACAACGGTCTTGGCTAGGCACCACCTGCTTGCATTGCTGCAAATCAGGTAGACCCAGCAACACTGCAAACGGTGGTACCCATTGCCCAGTCGGCACCCGCGGGGAGGGTATAGCTGGAGGATTTTCGCCGACCTGTTTACGACATAACAAAACAGGTGTTTTTTAGTGGTTCTGATTATTTGTAATTTTTTTTTCTGAATTTGACTTTATCCCCCAAGTTGGCAAGCCTGATTTTGTATGTATTTGCAAATGTATTCAATTCATCTATCAATTCATGGCACAATATTTTTGAATATTAATAATTTTCCACAAAAAAATTGTCCGACATTGAAGATGGATCATTTTGATCACGCAATGATTTTAACACATTTCCATTTTGCATAGTTTTCATTATATTCCAAAATTTCCGCGAGAAATCAACAAATCGAAATATTATCCATTTTACAGAGCGATAAATAAATTTGCATTTACGACATAAATTTACATTTTTTTATGCTGACAAATTGACACTAGAGGTGTGCAATGATTACAAAAAATCTACATATTTTATGGTAAGAAATTGACACTAGAGGTGTGCAATGATTATAAAAAAAAAAAATTTACATTTTAATTATGTACTTTGATGATATGCGTACTTCATTTACTCACTTATTTAAAATGATTAAAAGTATTACTCGTATTTCGCGTCTGCAATATACGAGGTTTGTTCAAAAAGTACCGCGATTTTTGAATTTCCGCGGGTTACGTATATTCGATTTTCGATTTTCTTGTGGCGTTATGTTGGTACTAATGTCCCCCACTTATGCTGACAAGATCGGCCATTTTGAATGTTCAGCTAATTTTTGGCAGCTGTTTTGCTTGCACGTGTTTTGGCTCGTCTTCGATTTTCGCATATTCCAAAAAATGGTCATAGAATGGTATAATTATAACTTATTTTTTTATATATATTTGTTTTTATTTTATTTAATTGCATTTTCCGCATTATTGTTATGAACTGGAAATAGAATAGAAAAAAAAAATTTCAGTGGTTATTATGCAAATGACAATTGGTAGGATGATCATCCGAATATTTTGTTGGTCGTTTGATATTAGAGTCGTGAATGCATATCAAGTTCCTTTTTACAAATTTTGGCTCCTCTTTGTGCATTAGGCTCTCATAATTTTTAATAAAACCAGTATTTCTAGTCTCTATGTATTCCTCCCTATTCCTATTCGCTGTTTCTATTCCTTTTTCCTTTATGTTCTTAATGTTATAATATTATACACCACTACATGATTAATTCTATTGTTTTGCACATCGAACGGCGAGCACTTTATAGTACTATGATATGTGTTATTATGAAAGTATACTGCCCTAGATATTTGATCTACTATTGATAGTTATTCCTCAATGTTTAGTTTTCTAATTTTCTCTGTAATTGTATTGTTTAACCTTTCTATGTCACCATTTCCAGTATGACTTTGGTTTCATAAAATGGTATGTAATGTTTGCTTGTTGTAGGAATTGTTTTACATTTACATTATTGAATTCGTTATCAAATATGAACTTCGAAACTCTGCCCTTTATTGCCAAAAATTCTCTGATTTTCTGAACTAATGTACGGCTGTTTCTATCTTGCAATTCAAAACATGTCGCTACCTTAGAGAATTTATCTATAAACATTATAAATGGTTGTTTGCTATTAACATACGAATCTACATGTACTACTTCGTAAGTTGTTTTTGGTGTTTCCGTATATGCAAATTTATTTCTTATTGGGTTTTTATTATACTTCCTCCCTGCACATATATCGCAATTGTTAGTAATCCTTTGTATATATTCTTTTATCTTTGGGTTAAATATTCTTTTCTTTAGTTGTTCATATGTTGCGATTATATCACAATTTCCACTCTCCTTCTTATGAAAGAGTGCTATTTGTTTACTAATATCCTCAGAATTCTCGATATTTTTTGCACGGTGTGTACACCTCACGAACTTAATTTGGGGTGGGGTTGGGTGGCTAACGTATTTTTTTTTCTATTATTTTCTGAAGTTTATAATACTCATGGTTGCTTAAATAGGAATGTATTTCTATCTTCCCTGTTTGTATCTCCCTACAATACAATATATCTAAGACTTGGTTGTTATCTATGTCACTCTTTTCGATAAAAATATTTTTGCATCCAAATATATTTTTTACTGTATTCTGTTTGTTCTATACTATTGGGTGTGTGCAAAAGTCATGTCGTTTTTTTTTATAGATGGTGGTCGAACATATTAAACATATAGGTATCATGATGAAAGGTTTGGGTCTTAACTACTATCGAAATTTATCGATATTCGATTACATTTGCAAAAGTGACAGTTGATTAACCATGGAAAGTAAATGTGAGCATTTTCGGAATATTTTGCTTTTTTACTTCCGAAAAGGGAAGGATGCACCTCAATCTAAAAAAAATGTGTGTGACGTATACGGGAAAGATACAATAAGTGAACGCGAATGTCAGCGCTGGTTTGCAAAATTTCGTTCCGGAGATTTTTTCACGTACAACAGTTGAAAGACACCTTATAAAACTTGGATACGTACACAAGCTCGATACTTGGGTTCCGCATGAGTTGAAAGAAATTCACCTCACGAAGCGGATCAATGTTTGCGATTCATTGGTCAAACGTTACGAAAATGATCCATTTTTAGGGCGAATTATAACGGGTGATGAAAAATGGGTTGTGTATTCACCAGAGTAAAGTTATGCTGTCCGTTTGATGAAATTGGGCAGGTATCGTTCACTTTGAGCTGCTGCCACGAAATGAAACCATCAAATCGGATTTACTATTGTCAGCTATCCGAATTAGACAAAAAAAAAATCAAAAAGAAGCACCCAGAACTAGCTAATCGGAAAGGTGTCATATTCCACCATGGTAACGCTCGGCCGCATACATCTTTGGTCACTCGGCAAAAATTATCGGAGCTGAATTGGGATGGCACATCCACCGTATAGCCCCGACCTTGCACCATCAGATTTCCATTTATTCCGCTCTCTTCAAAACTCGTTGAGTGGTGAAACATTCGATTCTGATGAGGCTTTCAAAAACCACTTGACACAGTTTTTTGCCAATAAGGATCAGAAGTTCTAAAAGTAGTCCAACAAAACGGCCAATACCAATCGATTAATGTTCCATCTGTATATAATAAATAAATTTTGAATTTAATGGAAAAAACCGACACCACTGTTTCTAATATATGTACAAAATCCTAAATCTTCTTCCTGCGAATGAACAGTTTGGACTTCCATTGTCCAAGTATTGTCATTTTGATCTTCAATAATTTCTCCTGTGTCCTGTTCCTCTTCGTTAAATAAGTTTTGTAGAACATATTCTTCATTTTCATCTAATATGTTTATTTCATCTTCCCTAATTCTACTTAAAAAGTCAGCTATAGTATTCGTATTCCTTTTTATGTATTCTAGTTTAAAATTATGTTCTCCTAGACTGATAAGCCATCTTTGTAGCCTGGGATTTATATCCTTGCCTGAATACTTAGTCATGAGCCATTTTAATGGTTGCTGGTCGCTTTCCGACTTGAACTCAGTTCCGTAAACATATGGTCGGAAATACTTTACCGCCCAAACTATTGCTAGTAATTTTTTTTCAATGACAGCATAGTTTGTCTCATGCTTTTTAAGTGTTTTTGACGCAAAGGCAATTGGGCGTCTCTTGGGATAGAACGGCTCACATCGCGAAATCGGTCTAGGGTAGTAAAATACTGTGCCCTTCCTAACTTGTCTAAAGAACTATCCAAGTTTAGGATTGGAAATTTGTCACTGATTGTGACATCATTAAGTAGTCTATAGTCAATGACTATATATATTTCTTTTTCCGTGAGTTGTCCATTTTTTTCTCTACGGTCCAGAGAGGTGAATTATATGGTGAATTACTCTCTTTTATTATATTGTGTCTTAGCATTTCATTAATTTGTTGTTCTATTTCTCTTTCATAGACTTGCGGATATCTATATATTTTCGAATATGTAGGTTTATCCGTACTTGTTACTATTTGATGTTGTATCTCATGTGTTGCCGATAATACATCACCATCTTTAAAAAATAAATCTTTGAAGTTTTCAAGTAGCCTTAAGGTTACCTGCTTTTCTTCGTTATTCATATGGTCTAATTGAAATGGTTTTGAATGATTTGTTCCCTTATGGGTTGCAATGTGCATATTAGGGTTGTAACGGAACTTCGCATCCACCTCCGCATCTGCAGAACATCCGCAAGAAATCGTACCTCCGCCTCAGCATTCGCCTACTCATTTTTTTTTTTAACGGAGTTTTTGCGGAGGTATATTTACATTTTGTCATTGCATGCGGCATCACATTTCTCATTCCCTCTCACATCCCTGACTCAACGAAAGCCAAATACGCGAAAGAAGACAAAGAAAAAAGTCCGATAGACTAGACAATTCTCTCTCGAACAACAATTTGTGTACAATTGTTGTTGCGAAATATTAATCAGACGAACTTATTAACAGAGAGAGAGAAAGAGAGTTGCATAAAGAGCTGTCAAACTATCGATAGTCGGCCCATGCGATCCTTTACTATGGTGGAAATATAACAAAAAATTCCAACTTTTTTTTCCATCGTAAGTAAGTACTATTTATCGTCGCCGCCAGGGTCAGTTCCAAGCGAGCAACTTTTTAGCGGAGCCGGTTTCATTTATGAGCCATTAAGAAATCGATTAGAAGGCGACAAAGCTGCAAAATTATTGTTCATTAAAAATAATTTGCTCCTCTTCAATTTTGATTACAAGTAGAGACTTATATGCTAACCGATCTATTCTCAAAGCTATTACAAACAAATTTTATGTCTGTAACATACATATAACTCGCTGTTAATGGATTTTTGCGGTGACAAGAAAAGCTCTTTCGCAAAGAATTTATCATCATTTGCTGAGGAGGTGTTAATTTGATTGTGAAAAAAAATGTTAATTTGTGTGCACTGTTATCGCTCTGTAAAATGGGTAATCTTTCGATTTGTTGATTTCCGGCGGAAATTTTGGAAAATAATGAAAACTATGAAAAAAGGAAATGTGTTTCCACCGTGAGAAAAATTCTGAGTTTTACAGAACTCAAGAAGAACACAGTGTTCAGATGTCAACTGGGAAAATGAACGATATTTCTTTTGTAGATAACTCTTTTATCTGCTTGAACTCAGCCAGAACTCAGTTTTAATGCCGATTACTCTGCTAGTGATGCACGAATCTTTGGATTCAGATTCGAAGATCCGGATCTTAAAAGTATTCGTGGTAATCGAATCCAAAGTACGAATCCGAATCGTTTTGCGGCCGACACAATCGACCAACAAAACAAAACAACAAAAGCAATGTGTTTCTAATGTTTAACTTCGGTCTTGTGAAATTTTCATATCGATCGTTGTGCTTGCTTTGAGAGAGACACGCATTTGCTCTCTTTTGCTTGCGTTTCTACAACAATATCGAGAACAACACACAATTCAAGAAGTAGCAAAGCATTAACGACAGAAATGCTAAGTTATATGTTTGTGTATGGATTTGCCATTAATAACAACTATTTTGAGAGCAAACACAATACAATACAATCAGATAATTGAGAGGAAAAAATACAACAATAACAACAACCAAAGAAATTTCAAGAAGCTGCGCAGCATGAACAACGAAAAAACGTTTTGTGCGTGGTCTTGCAGTAGTTTTTCAAACACTTATTGCTAAAAAATAGTATATTAAACATTAAAATCTGAAAAAATATGTATGGAATTTGATACATTAGGATTCATTTGTTCTTAAAAAAAAAAATGTCGTGATCCCATAAGTACAAAAAAAAAAATATCAAAATTGGTCCAACCGTTCTCGAGTTAACCCCTGACATACATTTTGACGATTCATTTATATATACATATCTATATATTGGGTTGGGGAAAAAGTAATGTCGTATTTTGTCAATAGATGACGACACTTAAACATATCTTGTGTTGCACTTATCGCATTCATTTG